>OMLM01004843.1:2068-44451 GCA_900302695.1 Helostoma temminkii
AAAAAAAAAAAAACACTGCAACAGCTGGAGACAGAACAAGGGAAGAGAAAGTAGATGAACTTGAAGCTGATTTATTTACTATGATGAAAGTGGAAAAGATATACTTACTGTAAAGGTTTTATCCACAAATGCATCTTTATTTCCAGCTTCGAAAAACAAAGGTTACCGCTCTTTTAAAAATATAACTATTTTGTAAGCAGAGGATTAGGTGACTCATAATGCGCTCCACTTTAACACTAGTTTTTTTTTTATTTCAGAATTAAACTCTTGAAATGTGATTCACCTTTTCTCTCTCTAGCACAGAGCGAGGGCAGACGTCATCACTGTGCAAATCCATACACGGCAGGTTGGGATTATGATTGCGTGTGTCATCTGTGATGGAAAAATGTCATTTAAAAATCACCTTTTCCACCTTGTGACGTGCTCCAACAGTTGCAAAGAACCCAGCTTTTAAAAATAATACTTTTCAATGTTGTTTGTGGAAAGAAACGTTTAATTTGCGTAAAACGTCATAAACAATCCAATTTTATGCGTGGAGCCAGTTTTAGACGTTAATTCCAAGTATTCTGCATATATTCTATGAAGTAGAATTAACCTTGAGTTGCCAATGTGCAACATTTAGTCTTTCATGCTTTTCAGCAGCTTCTCCTGTCATGAGAGTGGATGTCAAGGTCAGGTTGTTAAAATCCTCACTGTTGCCATTTATAGTTAAAAAATAAAATGATCCTCGTTGACGAAAAGACATAAAGGACAGGAACGGTAGAAGGAGGAAATAAGTTGCAGACTTAAAACTACTTTGACACCATCAAAATAATTTCAGGCATTTTAGAAATACCATGCAATCAGTAGCTTTTGCTGAATATCTTTGATGGTTAAACAAAACAAAGCATTTCAGGATGTTACCTGTGTCTTCAGTAAATGACTGAACACGTTTCACTGTTTTTATGATTTATAGAACCAAGAACTAATCAAGAAGACGAATGGGTAACAAAAATAAGTTTTTTAGATGTCTCTGCGGCGTCTGTAGCTCTTTGTGTTCTCTTTCTAAAAGCAGCCTGTCTTGAAATTCGCTTCAGTATTGGAAAGCATCATCTTACATGCGGAGCCATTACCCCGACTTGTGGAGTGAGACAGCTTTTGTCTGCGGTTCCTGCCTCAGGATTCTTCTAAGCTCGTAGGGAAAACATTTGTAAAGTTGATACTTTGAATTTAAAAAATCTACCTGAATGTTTGTGAAAAGCTTCAGCGCATCGCTCTGCACGGTGGTGATGCATGGTGTGGGCTGTCTTTTAATTTCAATACAGCATTAATAATGCATAAAACAATCCTGTGCTGTGTCGCGAAGAACAAGCTAGTACTTCTCACAAAACATCCCACACTGTTTGACTACATTATTCCACCTCAGGATGGCAACTGGTGCAGTTTGTCTCACAGTAACGACATAATGCACTTAATAAGAGGAGGTGTATTGCTTGTGCAGCTGCGATCAATGTTGCATTATTGTCAAATCGACCCATACATTTTCTCCATATTGACCCAGAAGGGTTGTGCTGCTCCCTCACATAAAAGAATATCATGTTACAGCTCTGAACAGACCCTCACCCACTTGTCTGTCAGCCTCATATGATTTGATTACGCACTGCTCTATGCAACATGTAAGATGCAATGCATTAAGCTGGTGAGGGATAATCTACAACAGAGACATTTTTTACACACCCACTGTAGTTTTTAAAAGGAGGGAGGTGAAAAACTTGAGTTGAGCCTGCGAATGCATAAACAGGAACATATGTGCTTTTAAGGAGGAGAATGCAGCACAGCAGACGAGAGAACATACAGTACATGCGAGTGAAAGTCACAACGATTGGATTTGTGTGTGTGTGTGTGTGTGTGTGTGTGTGTTTAGTTTGAGCACGAGTTAAATATTTCGCCAGGCCTGTTGTGCTGTTGTGGTTCTGTGTGGGAGGAGAAGCGAGCGAGAGTTAGAGAGCGAGCAGCTGTAGCTATGGTGAGTAGGGGGTGGCTGGCTCCAAGGATATTATCGAAGAAGGAGGGGGGGTTATTTGTCAAGGGGAGTGTAGGGGAGGTGGGGGTCCTTCAAGATGCCCTTCTCTCTCTCTCACCCAGCAACCACCCACCCCCCCTCATCACCCTCTCCCTTTACTGTCTTCACTCACTCAGTGACTCACTCCCTTATTTCACAGTCTCTGTCTCTTTTTTTGTCCGTCTTGTCCGTTTCGGTCACCCACTCAGCCACGACTCATTTTAGATTCACTGAGGAAAAAAAAAAGGACAGGAGTGAGTTGGAACTCCCTAATCTCACAGAGCTGAGATAAGCTTAAGACAGGTCGAAGTCTGAAACTCTTTCTCCTACTTTTTTTCCCTTCCTCCCCACTTTCCTCCATAATCCATCCCCCCTCTTCCCTTCTGCCGCTCCGGCTGCTCTTTGTTCTATCATCTGTCTTCTCCCATTATCTTCTGAATCCCCCTCCTCTTCTGTCACCCCAGCAGTGACTCACTACCTGTATTGTTTCCTCAGTAACAAGAGGATTGATCAGTGCCACTCACAGTGTTTCTGTTGTCTGGGCTCCATCAGTCTAATACAGGGACTCTTGGCTGATTTCCTGCTGGGGTGGGTTAAGGGATTTGGAGGATAATTGGAAAAGGGGGGTTACTCAACCCAAACCCCAACTAATCTGAGAAATGGAGGCACTTTGCTAACTTGACAGAGTGATTGTTATTGTGTGTGCAGCCTCATTCCTGACTGTTCCGGTAAGCGCAGTGTGACGTCATCTGAGCGAACGCCTGGTAAATTATCCTGGACACACAACCCTATGTGTCATTTCACACAGGTCTAATCATGTATCTAGGAGTTTAAAGCAGCGGATTTATTGTCAGTGATGAAAAGTAACTGTATTTAGGCACAATTTTAGGTGCTTTACTCAAGTATTTTACCCACCACCCATTCTACATTAGCTCCACTACATTGCAGAGAGAAATACACTTTAGATGTAGCAGATTTTACTCCATTACTGAAGCTCATTCCAGTCATCACAATTTAGGAGAATGTAACTTCTGAAGTGTCTAATGCTAAATGAAAATGATTTAAAAATACAAAGTATTTATCTTTATTTTTCAATGCTACTAGTTCCAAACAATCAGTATCATAAAGCTGTCCTCACTTTCTTCACATGAAACTTGCACACTGTGATGCTGGAGCTGTGTAGATGGTTGCAGAGATTAATGAATAATACAAAAGATAAAGGAACATTCAAACATAATATACTGCAATATTGCTCTAAAACATGCATTTTGGTTATTTTTCCTACTCACTTGTTATGGAGTATTTTTACACTATTGCCTTTACTTTTACTTAAGTAAAGGATTTGAGTACGTTTTCCACAACAATTTCAATATTTAAAACTTTTTTTAATTCACTGACTCAACATAATGGAAGGCAGTAAATCAATATTACAGTTTATCAACTTCTAGTAGAATCATAGCATATGATTTCTTTATATTGGATAAATTGATTGAGCAAAACTAAATTCACTTTTCCCTTTTTTGGTATCTACTAAAGATTTTGATAATTTTATACTTGCGTGTTAAGATTCATGGTTAATTTAAAAACAAAAGTGCAAACAAAAGATAAATTTTCTGTGCTTTCAACCACATATTGGTGTCTTTCTTCACTGGACCAGTTAAGTGCTGAGTTGTCATGGTTTACCTTATCACTTGACTTAAGTGTAGAATTTCAGTCACGTGATAACAAGTGGTTGTACAAACTTGCTGATGTCCTAGATTATTTGTATTTCTATATACATTTGCTGCACTGCTGTTATAGCAGTTTCAGACATTGACCAGCTCGACATCCTTAAATATTCAGTACATCACCTACAACACTTGTATGAGATAATGCTCTAACAGAACCAGATGATAATGATAATGATATGATCATATAAGGTTATCATTGTAAAAATAAAGTTCAGTGTAATAAAAAAGTAACTTTACAACTTATTAAGATTATTGTTTTACATGTGTTGATTGTTTTGATACAGCAAAATATAGTTTGTTCCATAATCTCAGAAAAAGGTGCATTTCAAAGTCACTGGAGATTTTCGTTGTATCACACAATCTTTTGTAACTGGACAAACAAGATCTGTGGAGGCATCATGTGGCAGGATCTCAGCAGCTCTGCATTTACGGAGACCGCTGCTGTAAACTGCTTTTTCTGGGTCAAGAATGATCCTTCAATCTTAAAAATGGGAATTCTTTATTTGAATTAGAATACTTTTTTCATGTCAAAGTATTGATATGGGAAATGTCCACATCACAGAGTTAGGCAATTAGTAACAAGTTGAAAATATTGGTACATGGACTCACATTTTCCACAGTGGTGAAATTTGCTTTTACAGATGATGCGTTAGAACAAAAAGATCCTGTCATTAAACTATAAAATATCTGTAGTAAAGTAGTATCTGAAAATATTTTTACCTGGTTAGTTTTCTTATCTAACAGACAATCATGCTGTATGTACACATTGGCATAGCCACATTATTTACACTTGTTAGTCAAAGATTCTGTAATATTTGATTTAGCTCAGCCCTAATTTATGACGTTTTGTTTTTCTTTCAGGCTCCTTCTCCATCAGATATAATGGTGTTGCCCTGTCAGGGCAGCCCAGACGACTGTGGCAGTAATTCAGGGGACGTGACTGTCCACTCTTCATCTGGCAGGGGGAGTAACTCACGCTGGTCCACTCTGTCCTGGGATGCTCCTTCTGAACTACTCTCTCCCCCGACACCAGACCCCAGTAGTGTGGTTCACTTGGATAGTGACTCCAGACCTAGTTCAGGTAAATGCACACGAGTCAAAAAAGTGGGTGTTCAGTGGCCAACACAGTTTGACACCTAGTGTAAGAGAAATCTCATTAAACATTAACTATATTCTATTTACTTACTTATTGTTTACTTGCACTCTGCATGACTTGGCGCTGACTCATTCAGTTTCTCTCTTGCCGTCAACATTTGAGCTGTTTTTGCCAAGCCAGCTCTTATTCTGTATTTCTACACCCTTCTTAGACATCTCTGTTTCTGCCGTGCATGCCTTCATTTTTACTGTTCCCACATTTTTTGTTGAGAGTGTGCGAAAAGCTAGTAATTAAACCCCATCCTAATAACTTAAAAGATATTATTTCAGAATTGTTCAGTTTAAAGTGGTTGTCATCTGTTTTTTTTGTCATATGTTAGAGAAGCTGTTTACGGCTGTCGCTCCTGCGCTGCACGGCCTTAGTGTTACTTTGTCTATCACTGAATCCAGTACTGTGACGCCTTTGGTCAGGAATTTATGTTAATGAAGTTTGAGTTTCTGTGTAGGTGATGTCTTTGTTCAGCTATTTTTTACTAAACTCACTGAGTACATATTTCTCTTTATATACACCCAAACTAAACACTACTGCTACTGAACACATTCATGAGGAATGATTTAGCAGATAAAGAGTATATAGAAAAGAGCATGTCGATCCTATCGGCTAAATAATCAATAACAGTCAGTGTAGACGTTGGGACCCTATTGTCTGGCTTATCCCTAGTGCCTAGAAGCATTATGGGGAAAAAAATGATGTAACATGGGTTATGTATTGTAACATAAGTGTTAACATATGACACTTTTTTTTTTTCTTTTTTGTCAAGGTTTCTACTCAGTGAGTGGGAGCTCTCTGTCAGACTCTTGCTACTCTGTGTCCAGTGATGCTGCTCAGGGAGGACTAGCGCCAACAGCCAGGCCTCTGAAGCCGTGGGACCAGGTTCCTCTGTCTACTGATAGTGTGTGGTCAGAAGGTGCAGCACAGGAGCAGCAGCAGTCTGCACTGCAGAGCAGCCAGGAGGACCCCGAACCAACAGAAAGTACACCAGGTTCAGGTACAGATTATGAATTCATGTCATGTGAGTCATTTAGAGCAAATGCAGATTTATAGCCTACGCATGTTCCTAACAATGTGCTGGATTTTGAGTGGAAATCTTACATGTAGCAACAGAATGACACAAAATGATGATCTAGACAAAAACATATATTTGTCTTCTCTTACAGTCCAAAGTGACCTTCAAGCAACTGGTCTGAGCTTTCTGTCTGACCTCTGCTCAGGCCTCGGGGACTCCCTGATCGTTTCGCTCCTCCCGCTTCTTGACTCAGCCTCATTTTCCTCAACTTCCTCCCTCCATCCGAATCTGCAGCTGGACCCTCGATACTGCACAGACCTGGTTTCCCGTCGGAACAAAGAGGTTTACCCCTACCCCAGCCCTCTTCATGCTGTTGCCCTGCAGAGCCCCCTCTTCACCTCCCAGAGCCAGGACCAGTCAGTCTCTCCAAGTCCTGAGGGACCACAACATGATGAACCACCAGATTCCAACACTGATCCAACCCTGCCTCTTCAGTCCCCGCAGCCTCCCACACTGGCCTCCTTCACCCAGCTGGAGCAGTACATCTCTCGGCTTGCTCATCAGTACCACAGCCGAGTAACCTCTTCCACCTCTGATCTCACTTTAGCTGCCACCTCTGGACCAGTCATTCACAGAGGCCTTTGTACCCCTGGCAAAAGTCACGGGTCCACTCTCTCCCTCTCTGCCTTTGAGAGCCGCAGTACACCCACTACCCTGCCAGGGGGCAGCATCACTCCCTGTAAATCTTTGCTAGGGAACTCTGCAAGAGTCAGCCTCAGTACTACTGGGAAAAAAGCCACCAGGAACTCAATCAACCTGGGTAACCTTCCTTCAGCAACTGGAGAGGACTTTAACATAAACCTGCATCTCAACCTCAACTTGAACTTGGCCCCGGGTTTAAATTCTAGTCGAGGGTTGGCAGATAATTCCAAAAATGGCAGTTGTGGATCCCTGAGGAGTGACTTTGCTGCAACTCCCACTGCCTCTGCTTCATCACTCTCCACTGCTACACCCGCTCCAGCACTTAGAACTCGTCCCCGCATTTCAACTTGTCCAAGCAGCCTGAGCCACCGCAGTTCCTTAGAAGTCACTTCAGGGCCTGGACCCAGTCCTGGTTTTGGCTCATCCTCATTCTGCCGTTCCTTAGACTGGAGCAGTGGTGCGCCACCTGAAGCTGGACCATCTGTGTTTGGTACAAATGCTGGATCAGCTCCTGAGTCTCAGAGCGGCAACTCGATCCAAGAGTCCAGCTGCAGTCCTAAGCTAAGTGAAGACTCCCCCATGGTGGGGGAGATCTCCCGCCTCTCTGGCCTATCCAGGGCTGTGGTGGTCGGACTGATGGAACAAGGTGTGGAGCTGGACATTGATTGCTTCCAAACAGACGCTGCAGGTGAAGGAAGGGGTCACAGTAAAACTCACCTGACAGCCCAGACAGATCAGTCACATGACTATAGTAGACTGACTGACCTGAATCTGCAGAGACCAATACAGCTGTCTCTCAGTGTCACCCATTCTCCCCAGTCCCAATCCAGTCTCACCCCTCCTCTTTCACACTCCAGCAGCCCCATACACCCTTACCAATCCATCCATGTTCCCTCTCCCCACTACCCCTCACACTGCCATTACCAGCAGATCCCTTCCCCATCTGACCTTCCCTCTTCCACAGCCTCCTCCCCTGCGTCTCGCCCTGCCCCCAGACGCTGCTCTCCTCCCAGGCCTCTCCAGCCTTCCCCCCTTGGTGCCACGCCGCTCTCAGTTTTCCGTCGAGATGCACCCTTCCAGTGCTCCCTGCCCCGCACCAGGACCTCTCCTTTGGAGCACGGCGGCATTCAACCGAGAGGTGGATCACTTCGGCAGAGTGCAGGAGGAAGTGGTGGTAGCAGTGGGTGGAAGAGGGTGGAGGGAGAGGGTCTCTATAGAGGGAAGCATGCATCACACAAGCTGATCAGGGCAGCGACGGTTAGCAACTATGCCAAGAGAGAGGACTACAGTTCTGTTTGGGGTGAGGAGGAGCAGAGGGAGCGAACAGCTGCCCAAACACCAAAAAAGACCTCCAACAAACTTTGGAGGGGCTTTGAGGGGCGGCTCTGGGGCAAAGAGTCTGAAAACGAAAGGGAGGAGATGGACAGAGCTGAGTATGGCTACGGATGGAGGAGGAACAGCGTTGGAAGCTGGAAGAAGGAACACCGAAGGGTGAAGACTTCATCCAGCAGTCATGACAAGAGACCAAAAGTGGATAACTCCCCCATCTCCTCAAAGAAGAGAGGTAAGGAAGAAGGGGAACGACGAAGCTCCAGCCTCAAGCTTTCCAGGAGGGCTCTGTTCAGGAGCGAGTCCCAGGGTTTGCTTGTGCCTCATAATCAGAGTGAGGAGCCATCAAGGCGGGCACACTGGGTCTCCTCCTTAGATGTGGGGCAAGGAGGCATGGGCGTTAGAAAAGATGAAGGCATCAGACTGCTGAGAGCAAAGGAGGACAAACGCTTGTCCTCTACTGCCAGCCTATTTAACCTGTCTCGCTCTCAGAGCCTGGAAGGCAGCTGCCATTCCCTCTCCCCTCTCTCCTCCCCTTCCTTATCTCCATCCCCTCCTCCAAGGATGCCCCTCCAGCGCTCTCGATCATTACGGGACTTGGGGAAAAGAGTGTTTGGCTCCATGAGGTCCTTGAGTCTAAAACGAAAGACATCCAAGAAGTGACACTTGTACAAAAAATGAGCATCACAGTAGATGATTCTTCCATGTGTTAATACGCCGGTGATGATTGGTATTAAATTGTGTCATTGTTTTCAACTTCAAATAATTATGATTGATGATACAGATTAACTGGTTATATACATAGAGGCCGTAAGATGTCTGGCAGTACTTTGTACTTTTCATTCCTGGTCATTTATTCTAGTAATATTTTTGTAAGTGATTAAAGTTTTATTGGCTCTCAAAAAATACAAAATGTCACATATCAGTTTCTGCAGCACATCCAGAGTCACTCAGAACTTTTTCTGTTGATGTATCATATACAAGAAAAAGTCCTGTAGGAAGCAACACAGACCCACCGAGAAATTTAAGGAAATTAGAACAACTTTAAGGGTGAACGATTCGGTTTTTAGGTGCAAAGAACTACAGAAATTTCATTTGTTTGAGTTTCAGTGGAGTTTTTCATAGTGTGGATGTTGTTTCAAAGATCTGAAATCTCAACAGAAAACACTGTTCTGAGATCCTTTATGGCTGAAAAGCAGTGCCATTTAAAAACATTGACTATGAACACAGTATTATAAGCAGCTTCATTATATATTGGTTGGACTCCTTCAAGCCGCCTTCTCCTAGCCAAGAGTATGAATGTATATGTGTAAAATCCCCCTGCATGCTGCTCTGTGACTTGTTCGGTGATTATAACTATTGTGAGAATGTGATATTCCTCATTGTTTATAGGCAATATTGCCTCTGAAGTACAATCATATTGGCCAGATTATGACCAAAACCAAGCAAATACTCTTTAACTTGATATTGTGCTCAGGATTTTCAAATAAAAATGAAAAGGTAAAAATACTGAACTATTTGAGACAAAATGTGGCTTTTCATGGCTTACAGTTAATAAAAGAAAGTGATAACACTTGTAGTGTGCCTGAAATACTTAAAAAAAATGTTTATTTAGAATGACTTAAAAAAAAAAGGCATCTAGGCGTAGACCTTACTTATAAAAAATATTTTACTTTAAGTCACACACACAAAAAGAAACATTCACAGCACTCACCAGACAACTGCAATCATTGAGGCAAACTCGGCACTTTAAGTAGTGTCACTTAGCTTTCAGATGTACTTTCGTGAAATGGCTTTAAAAAGCAGCTCTGTTTCTTTGTTGCTAGGAAACTAGCGTTCCTGTCCTCTCATTTCTATTTTCAGGAGCAACATCTTTCTTTCCTACCGAGTCAACTCCACTATTCTGTGCAATGCACTATCCTCACTTTCCTATGCCCGTCTCAAACACCTAATGGACACATTAGTGATTTAAGATCAAGTGTCAACATTTTTCATTTTGTGGTCAGTTCATCTTGAGGCTTCATTTGGCAAGTTGGGCTGGCAGGCTACACTCCCTCACCAGCCCTGCTGGTTTGGTTAACTCCTTCTGCAGAGCTGCTCTTCTGGCTGGAGGAAAACATGCCTTGATACATAGCCTTCTCTTTTTGCAAGTCCTGATTTAGTTTCTCCTCAGCTCTCTGCAAATACTTCCTCACAGTGGCATCTGCAACAGAAAAGTGAAATCTTTAATTCTTTTTTCCATGGGTGCTATGATAAAGCATGGAGATCTATACTAGAGATATTAAATGCATGTAAGGGGTTTATCCAGTCATTCGGCAAAGTTTGGCATCTCTGAATATGCAGAACTGATTTAATCTGAAAGACATTTTAATACGGGATATGTTAAAAGGTGATCTGAGGTGGCTTTTGTTTAGATGAAGCCATGTCAGCTGTCTTTATGCTAAGCTAATGACTGTTCCTTCATATTTAACAGATCACTATTATTCTCATCTTATTCTCAGCAAGAAAGCACATACGCATATTTATTTAAAAGTAATAAGTACATCTCACTACAACGGTTATTGGATCACATTTCAAACACAAAAGAACGCTGACAAATTTTTTGTTTTCTCCTTGTTAGGTTGAACAAATACAATACTGAATCATGATCATCTGCCTGTACATATTAATTGTGCTGAACCAATAGGGACTAGGAGAAAAAACAGGCTGTCTACACTGGATGCTTTTCAGACACATTTTTTTCCCATCTGTTGAGAAAAGTCTGCTCCCAGTTGAACCAGTAACATGCCATGTGATGGCTTGTGATTCACTTCAGCCTTACACAGATTGTTGTGACACAAAGTGTACAGCTCAAATCTATTTTACTGTTCACTACTAAGCGACTTGTAACTACTGTTTTGTATTGGACTTTGACTCATGGCCACAGAGGGAAACTCAGTATGAAAACTATAAATGACCATCTACTATAGATGATTGTGTGATGGCTACTTTCTTACCATTAGGCTGTTCTTTGCACGCCTTGGTGAGATACAGTTTGGCAGTTTGTGCATCTCCCATCTCCAGTGTGGCAACTCCTGCCCTGTACAGTGCTTTGACATTGCCCGGTTGCCACTGCAGCACCCGCAGGCTGTAGTCCTGCACACGAGCATAGTCCACATTCTGCCTTTGTAGCAAACAAGCTGAAAAAGAAAAATACATACACAGACTGTAGATATTTATATAATACATACAGAATATTATCCCCAGCTTATTTTGAGGATGAAAATTTCTTCTCTATTACAACAAAGATGGATTTTCTGAGCAATGTTGGACAATATTGTTTTAGCAAACAAAAATATCTGATGTTGATACTGACTACATGAAATAATAGATAATAAACTTATTTCAATCATCTGAGAATAAAAACAAACATAGACCTCTTTGCCACCCCCATGATACATTCCTTAGTATAATCTGTCTCCTGAGCAAAGTTACCATCTAGTTTCTGGCTCTGTCTGGCATTTGCCTGTGGCAGGGTTTTGGCTACTTGCTCTTACGATACGTAAACTTTGCTTGTGATGATCTGCAGGCTGTAGCCACAAGTAGCACAGTCTTCCCAGGAATACAATGAGAAGTGCTGTGTCAAATAGTATAAAGTAAATATTTAGTATCTTTAACAGAAAAGTAAATGATTAAACAATGTTCTTCTTTAAAGGACAATGCAATTTCCTGATACCATCTTTGTTTTTGAAGAAAAGAAATTGTCATACCGGAGAAACAAACTAAAACTATGCTGTTTCAGGACTGAACCATTGATTGTTTTTGATTTAGACTATCTACAAGAGTCTATGAGGATTAGGGAAAGACCTTCACAATTGGGACTGTAGAAACAAATCTACCAAGTCAGAAACAGTTGCCATGCTGCTTTACAGGGCATCTGGAGAGACAGTACTGAAATTTAAACGTGTGTAATACATGAGAGGCACCAGCTGGGGCTAACAGAACAGACCCATACACTGACTGAGAAGATTCTCTGTCATCTTGGTGAAGTTATCTGAAAGTTGAGTCATGACAGTCGGATTTCTTTCTATTAGATCGAAATGCTTCACTACTCCAAGTAGCTTCATTAGTGTCAGGATAGTTTATAACATCTGCTGAAGCTGCTTGGATGAGTAGTGCAACGTTTCAACCTAACAAAAAGAAGTCCAGTTTCCATGACCCAACTTTCAGATGTTCTATGTTCATTTCCTTTTTCAGACAATCATTAAAAAGTTCTCCTAGAAAGAATGATTATGCTCAGTACTCCATGCAAAACTAGTGACTACAGGAAACACCTGATACTGAACTAGATGTCCTGGAGAGCTTTTCTCTTTAAATAGATTTTAACAGAATATGAGGGTCAAACATCTCTAGTACTCTATCCACCCTCGGAGTTTACACAATTTTGATGTTTTATGTACCAGCTAAGTTGTTGTAGCAGTCCATTTGTGTGTTTCTCAGAAAAGCGTGCTGTTCAGGAGTGAGAGCAGGCGTCTCTGGTCCAAACCCTTTCACTGAAGACATCACATCGGCGTCGAGGCCTCGGAGGATCAGCAGAGAACGATGGTAGCGGCCGATGGCTGAGCGGATATTCTTCTCCCTGTAGAAAGCATTTCCTTCTGTTTTCATCTGGGCTGCTTCCTCTAGTAAAGCCCAAACTGGCTTTGCGGCAGTCTGTCGTTGCCCAGAAGAGCCTGGTTCTGCTGCTGCCACTGCCCCCGCGGCTTCGGCTTTTGCCTCTCCTCCTGCAGCCTCCATTTCTGCAGCAAAGCAGCATGCAAAATTGTTATTACTATTACTAGCTTCGCTAAACAGAACATCTCATTTAGAACAGAACAGAAAAATGCTTGGTGCAAAGTGCTCAGCAATCCTACTTTAAAGTACTGCTTCAAATGGCATCAAGACTCACAGAAACATATCAATCCAGGTTAGAAATTGCTTATGTGCTAATCTACAATAAACAAAGACAAACAATGTTGTCGGGTCAGTACCCTGGGTTTAATGGGACAGAATCCACTGTACCTTACTATTTCTGTGTTGCTATGTACAAGTACAGTCATCATTATCAAACTTTTGCGCATGCTCTATTTATATTTCTAATTTCTAGTGGAAACTGCTCTTGCTTTTAAGTTTTTGACGACGTCTCCGTCCAGACGGCTTCATCAGGCTTATAACCACTGTGGAGCCACCAAATAGTTAGCACTTGATGGTCACCCATGAGTTGTTATTGCACCAGGCTTTCAAAAGACACACCTTAATTCCTTAACACTTATGACCTAGTTTAAAAACCCATTTATATTGTTGAATTTTCATTGCTGCCACTTTGCTCTCGTCAACGTGTGTGTGTGCTACTTGATGAACACGGGTTCCTATGACAACGGTGTCCGAGTTCTAAGATACGTCACGATCATTAGGAACGTTATAACGGACATTTCTACACGTTTAACGTTTGTGTGTATAGGAGACATTAACGGTTTACGGCTAAGCTAGCGTTGCAAGCAGTGTTAGCAAGATAACTTCACCTTCTCACATGCTCTAGCAAGCTATGCAGTCTACATAATCCAACGGCTCAGTACATTAAAGTGTAACATATGAACTGTCGTGCCTACTCTCACCTTAAAACTGATGGGAAAATGATGGACGGACAGCTTAATATTACTTCTTCGAGTTGATACTCATGCTTCTTCTTCTTCGTTGGTGTTGGTGTTGGTGTTACTTCTTCTTCTTCTTTTTCTTCTGCTGCTGCGTTTTCTTCTTCTTCTTCTTGTTTTATGGTTAGTGGGATCCAACGTTATGGTGCATTACCGCCACCTACTACGCTGGAGTGTGTGCCAGAGTAACTAACCACATTATTATTATTATAATTATTATAATTATTATTATTATCATCATCATTATTATAATTATATGCCATGATATTACATAATTGCACTTACAATATATATTACTAATTACTACTGAAGCATATTAATTCCCTGCTTGAGTATGTGTTTCAGATTACATTCTTGTATCCTGTGTTGTTGATGACTTCTTCAACATCTCTCTTTCTGAAATATATTTTTGCCAGTGACATAATACATTCTCTACTAATTCCTCCACTTCACTTCACATAAACATGATGGATGCCTTCCTGTCAGATGTAATATCTTGTTTAGTTTTGTGTGACTTAATCTCAACCTTGATATTACATCATCCTACTTGGCATTTCCTCCTGTTGCCCTCATCCTTGTGCCTTGAGATGACTTTTGTTGTGATTTGGCGCTATATAAATAAAGTTTAATTGAATCCTTCCCACTTCCTTCTGGATAGCATAGACATGTCCTCCTGTTTTTTCCCACTATCCCATTTATTATTTATAGCCATTCATTGATAATTTTACTTTTAATGATGTTTTTTTGTTGTTTCTGCCTTGCTTAGAGAAATGTCTATGCTGTTTTCCTGCTTGATTGCTTCATTTGCCAACAAATCTGCCATATCATTCCCTTTAACTTCACTGTGACCTGGAAACCATTCTTCCTCTTTTTCTACTTATTGTTATTTGTAGTTTTTTTTTGTAGTTGGCATCATCTTAGATGTGCTTTTACTACTAATTGGAGTGTGGTTGAGTATGAGGACATGAAAAATGAATACATAAATTCTCAGAATTAGTCCTGTTTATTTTAATTATTTCACCAAATATTTATATATTTTCAAAGAGCTTCTCCACAAAATACAAATCAGAGTCCAGATTCAAGATGTGCTGATATCCAGAGGGAAGACACATCTTGCTTCTTATTATGCAATGCAAATAATGAATAATGAATAACAAATACCATCTCTTGTCTACAAGTTGGTGTCCCAGATTTAAAACATTCAACTGCTGATAAACTACCAGATGCTATTACTGTTTTTGTTGATTATTTTCTTCTACACAGTTCAATACTCACAGTATTCATAATAATCCTGTTGTAAAAACTGACAGATAATTAGTAGTTTTTTCTTAATAGCAACATTGAATTGTGGAATATATACAATATATACACTGAATATATGTTTCTGGATCCTTAGATCCATTTGTAAATAGGAATCCTCTGTCCTTGTAGAAATGATCATTACCTCTGAACTAACAACGTTACTGAAATTATGTTATGCTTTCTTTAACTAAATACTAAAGTCTTGTGTTTATTTTTGGTAGTATACATTTCCACGGCGGAATTATTGATAATGGGAAACTCTAAATTTCCCATCTGTGTGAGTAAGAGTGTGAATGGTTGTCTATATTTGGCCCTGTGATGGACTGGCGACCTGTCCAGGGTGTACCCTGCCTCTCGCCCATATGACAGCTGGGATAGGCTCCAGCACGCTCGAGATCCCTACAGGGACGAAGCGGTTCCGAAAATATATATGCGTTGTAGGACTATAAAGTTTTCCATGAAGTGCTTCTGCATTACCCTGTTGTTTGTGTAGGTGCTTCCTTGTTTTCTTATAAAGTAGAAAAACTTTAACCACATGCAGCGTTTCCGCCACTGAACGACCATACAGAAATTTCAAGAACATTAAAAACATTAATTACTTTATATATTAAAGTAGTTTAATTCAAAACCTAAAAAAACAAAAAAACATTTTGTCTGTTACAAACGATGAATTCTTACACCATCATGTGGCCAAAATAATTATTTCACAAATATTTTTACATACAGTGTATGCCGTAAAAATAATATACAGGTGGGCAAATATCTCTACACGAGTACTTATACATAAAATTACATCATTAGCAAATACTGGTGACAAAAATACCAGGACAAAACAAACTTAATTTCACATTATTTTGAGTGTCAACAGTAACAACACACACAAAAATAGAATGTAACCTATAATATAGGTATTGTGTATCAGTGACACATACAGTGTATGCTGGAAAAGATAACGGTTTGCAGGTAGAAAAATACCATTAACAGTAGTCAGTTAATGAAACCCCACTAAACAAAACACTCAAAAATTCACTAGTATGCTTTTGTTCCAAGGCCAACATAATATTTTTACATACATCAATATATATGTGGCTGCTGCCCTTCAAATAATCTGTCTTTCTGAGTTTTGCTGGTTTGCTATTAACATTAATTCAGTCTCATTCTGAGCTTCGGGTTTTTCGTACTCGTCTGGTTTAGTGGTGCCATTGCTCGTTAAAGGGAACTGATGTGATGGTTTGTGGGCATTCACTCTGAATACACGCCACTTCTCAGGAATCACTCCTTTATTAAAGAGTACTGAAGCCAGGTAGGAGAATAACAAAGTAGCACAGAGGGTGGACAACATGCAGATGGTCATAACAGGAGCACGCTGGACATACACTCCGTCCACCAGAGTACAACCAGGAAAGCAGAGAACAACCGGCAACCCTACTGACGGCTCACCGCTCAGTACTCTCAACAGTACCCCAACTAGCAAGCCCATGATGGAACCGTAGCAATTGCAGATTTTAAAGAAGAGGACACAGACCAGTTGGGGGAACATGATGGTGTAGGTTATGCCTGAGCCCAGGATCCAAAAAACCATGATGCTGTTGTGTAGAAAGGTGAGTGATGTGCCAGCTAAACCCACTAAAACCACGGTCACACGGATCACCCACTGCAGCTCCCGATCTGATGCCTGCAGGATAAGAAAGAGTAGCTCAATACATTAAGAAAACAAGAGTATAAGTATAAAATGACTAACTCCTGTGGTCTCCACTTACTTTGGTCCTCAGGATGTTCTTATAGATGTTAGATGTGAAGATGGAGGCAGCTGACAATAAAGAAGAGTCTGTTGATGACATTACAGCAGCAGCTATAGCTCCAATGCCAATAATGGAGATATAGTTTGGGGTGAGGTGCTGTAGAGCAATGGGTAGAATCTGCCCAGCTTCTCCTTTCTCATATGGGGATGGGGAGCCATATGACGTCATGTTCCAGTCTAACAGCAAAACAAAAGGAAAATAATTCAACAAAATTGAACATTATAGTTTGAAACTGTTTAGTTTAATTCTATTGCACCTGTTGATGCTGCGGCTGCTCCAATCAACACTGAAGGGATTCCAAGTATGAAGATGAGGGGAGCTGCAATAAAGCAGATGATCCTGGCTGTTTGTGATGAGGCAGCCGACAGCGTCCTCTGGTGGAAATCCTGATATCCCAGATTTCCCAGAGCCTTAAAAACAAGCAAAACCACTACATTTACATTACATCTCAGTCATTGCCAAAGAGAATAGCTAAAACTTGGACTCATCAGTTTGCTAAGTCGACGTTTTGTGCATCTTAGTTCACTGCAACCTTTTCTTTTGATTTGCCCTTTAGGGTTTTTTTTCTTGACCACTGTGCCCAGCTGACCTGACACACACTGGTTTCTCTCTTGTTCTCGTAAGTGATTCAGCCAATTCAGGTGCAAAGAGACATCCGCTTCTCAAGAAGGACACTCAAATACTTATACTTATTGATCAGATCCAGATTCAGATGCATGTCTCAGGGGACTATAGTGTACACCAAATCTGTAGAACCAGTTTGAACAAGAACACCTAGTATAATATAATACAGTTTTTTTCATTTCAAAAATAAAAGTAAATTATTATTATTCACAAAAGATGATGATATCAACAGCAAAGATGATTGGCAGTGAGTAAAGTGTGGGGGCAGATGAAGTCCCTTGAGCTAGCCTCGAATTAGGAATATTGCAGTTATATGGTCAGCACTCAAACCTATAGTTTACCATCATTTTCTTTATTTTCACTTGTGCTGTATGTAGTGAAGAAGTGAAAATAATGAGACTTGAGAAAATATTTCAGGCATCCAGGTCATGGTTATCCCACAGGTGCTGTTCAGTGGCAGCTGTACTTGCTTTAAAATCTTGAAGACATTTCATCTCTCATCCAAAAGGCTTTTAAACTCTGGACTCATACAGTTGTTAGCACTTTGATGGTTGCCCAAGGGTTGTTGTTCCATATGTGTCGTGAGAATCACCTGAGAAGAGAATGTGACTGACTTGTGAAACCACCTGGGTGGTGTTGAAAAGACTGCATTGTACTGTAAATTGGTGCTAGATTAAGCCTCAGGCCACATCTTCATTCTACCTTGACATTAACGGCTTCCTGTGGCCTCTCTCATACCACCTGTCATTGAACATTGTTGTCTTCAGCAGAGTTGCACCTGACTGCTGAGTCTTATCCTAGCTGTCATGAGAAGCTGACTCTCCTGTGTTGTGCTGTGCATTTGTGAAGCTATTTTTTGGTTGTTTCTATGTACAAATCTGAGCTGCATACTGTTCATTGTGTTTTTTCCTTGGGGTGGTTTCTGCTTATTTATGTGGTAAAC
Source organism: Helostoma temminkii (assembly GCA_900302695.1). NCBI lineage: Eukaryota > Metazoa > Chordata > Actinopteri > Anabantiformes > Helostomatidae > Helostoma > Helostoma temminkii. The sequence continues at coordinate 20,373 of OMLM01004843.1, forward strand.
AAAGGAATGCCCCAAAGGAATTTCCTACAGCAGTTATGAATCATTTCCTGAACAAAAATCATAGTCCTTACCAATACAAAAAAATTATCAATCCAACTCCATGCTGTTTCTTTTCCCACTGTACCAATCCAGGGGGCCTGGTAGGTAAAGTTAAAAGCCGTCTTGGTAATGTCAGCTGAATGGGGGTTCATCAGAACAAAGGGAACGCAGAGCCACTGCAGAACAGACAAAGACACAAAAAATGTATATGTTCACTTGAGTAGGTAATGTGAAAGTTGTTCAGCAGCAGGCTATTTATCAAGTCTGTGTAGAAGGTTTAGTGATTTGACAGGATAAGGCGCCATCCACTAAAAAATAACTAGTAACTGTAACAACAATGCTATGCCAGAACAGGCTTTGACAAGTCTAAGGGTGTTTTCTTATCTCATAACTAATAATAATTAATAATGATATGCCAGAACAGGCTTTGAGAAGTCTAAGGATATTTCCTTATTTCATAATAAAGTTTTGTTAAAATGTCAAGTGAGGAACTCACCAAACTGAAGAACATGAGAGTTAACTGTATGATGTCTGTGTAGGCTACAGAGTAGAGGCCTCCGAGCAGCGTGTAGACAATGGCTACTGCAGCAGAGAGCCAAATGCAGAGAGTATAGGACAAGTCCAGGATCACACTCATTGTTGCACCTACAAAAGGAACAAAATCCCATGTAATGCACAGACAAATATACACAATAAACACAACACACACAAGACACAAAAGTGCAGATGCTAAGTGTACCAGGGTTTGTTGTAAACTCAACTTGAGAGATAGATATACAATTTATGCTGTGATACGCTTTTGGCTTGTGGCAAAAATTAAGGTTGACACCATTTACATTGAAAGCTGTATTTAGTCATTTGTTGTCCATTTCATAATGACTGACTGATTCGTTAGTTTGATCACAGGTTGTAGTGTATTAGTGAACATTTTGTTAGTGTTAGAATGGTTGCAAACAAAATGTCTCATTTTGGCCGATCATGTTTCGTTTCAGCCTGTGTGGCAGAGTGATGAGATAAGCGTGCAAGCTAATGAGAAATGCTCTAAATACACTAATTAAGCATCGATCAGTCAGAGTCTAATTACTATAATTAGACCTCAGGTAAACACACCTCTTTTGTCAGAACTTTGCAAACATGGATATCTTCTGTGTTGCCCACTCAGAGATGACATTGCTTGAACCATCTATCCCATTACTTACAGTCCCTAACAATACAGTTTTTGGTTCACCATTAATTAACAGTAATGTACTGATTACTGTGCTGTAATTCTACTTGTCATTGTGAAAATCTGTATTCATTGAAGTAAATATACTGTACTGGAATTCATACCAGAATGTATGGAATTCATAGAAGCTTGTACGAGAGGAAAAAAGGTAAACGAAGAAGTAAAAACAGTGTTTAGTGTAAAGCATTTCTGTGTATTGCTGCTGCTTTGAATGAGTAACTAAAATGGCAATTGAATAATTGTTTATGTGTGGTCTGTTGTTCTTTTCTCTCTTTCTTTGCACTCAACCCTACAGGTCGAGGCAGATGGCCGCCCACCCTGAGTCACCTAGTGCTTGCTCTAGGGGGATTTGTTGGGTTTTCTATATAATTCCATACAGTTGTATTGTTGTTCAAGTGCCTTGAAATGACTTTTGTTGCGAATAAGCTGAATTGAATATATAAATAAATTAAATTTGACCATTTGACCCAATAAGCCAAATTCTCCAACAGGTGTGTAAGCAAATAACTGTATAACTGATACTGTTTGTTATTATCATAACCATTTTGTTGTTGTTGTTTTTGTTATGTCGTGAAGTAAGAAACATGTCTCAGCGTCCAGTGATTAATTTGATTATATCACGCTGGTGAATCACATTTGGGTTTCATCATATGCTCTACATCGAAGAATAAAAAGTTCTGAGAAAAGGTGTTTTTACAGTGTGATAAGTAAACAACAGTAGGGAGTACAAACAGTATCATTTTGAGGAAATGACCTTTACAGAAATGCTGATGTGGTTGTCACTTACCTAAGCCAATAAGAGTTCCTGTCACCCAGATGATGTCAGATATCAGCAGTGCCACAGACAGAGCTCCACTCACTACGTTTCCATACTTGATCTGGAACGGGTCCATCATTGTCACGTATTTACTGTCCCTCATTGTCTTGGCGAAGAAAAGTCCACCTTGAATTGCATCACACAAAGGCAGAGAGATTTGTGTTGTTGGAATAATATTTACAATAATTTACAACAATATTTTTGATTGATTAGGCATTAAAACACACATCACAAAAACGTACACCAGTGCAGCAAAACATTACATATCTCTCAAAAAATGTTCTTGGTTCTTTTAGTAAGAACATGTATCAACTATGTGCTGATGAAAAATTAAAAAAAATACCGTTTGCAGAGCAGAACAGTTTCCAAAACTGCACATGATCAACACCAAAAGGAGAAAACGTTGTATTGTTCCACCTTGCAACATTTGTCTTCCTTTTCAAATTGCTTTACAAACACCAAAGGCATTGGTAGAATAAAACATATTAAATGGATATGATACATAGTTAAACATGAAATATACTGGCTGTAGAGTGTTTTATCAAGTCTGAACAACCCACTGGAGACAGTTTAATAGGTTTAATGCAGCTCCCACTTTAACCATGGTGGAACGAGCTCCCAAAGTCTGCACGCTCAACTACCTCACTCACAATAAAATAAAAAATCCTTTGCACTATGTCACTTTGTGTGAACCTCAAACTCTTCTTCTTATAGCACTTTTCTTATAGCACTTTACGTTCAATATAAGCGCCCAGACTTTTGCTTTTGGACCTCACGTTTAAGTCGCTTTGGATAAAAGCGTCTGCTTAATGACAAAATGTAAATGAAACCACAAAGGCTTTGGACATCTTTAGTCGTAAATGTAGTAGTATTTCCCAAAACCTACACATATTTGGAGTTGTATCAGTTGTCTATGATTGCAAAGCACTCATTTGTTATTTTAATTATATTACTGTTATTAATTTATGCAGGCACACACATTTAACTGTCCTGCAGCACACTAATGAGTCTTCATTCATAAAGCACATACCTTGTTGTTATAATCCATCCTGGAGCTAAATGTATCTAAAATCTGTGTTTTTGGCAACAGTGGTTGTTGTTGTTTGTACCATAACGGCTGTTAGTTTGTCAGTGTAATATACACAATTTTTGTTTGTTAAATCTGAGGCCTCAAGCTAGACAAGTAACATCTGTGCACTGCAGTGGTAATTGTCTAAGACTGCTGAAAAATTTAAATAATTACTAGTTTGTGCCAATTGTGTCAGGTACCAGCCTAACCTGTCTCAGAACAGGCCTACCCAGTTTTACACTGTATGTATTGTGTATATTGCATAAATCATATATAGAACTAAAAACACCGACCTAGAAAAGTAATTTACTTTAAATATTTAGATTGTTGCATTATGTAAATGTTCAGTATAAAGTCAGCTGTCTCTCAGTTTGATGTCACCCCACAAAAAATTAAGCTTATCTAATTAAGATGTTTGACAAAAGTGTCTTACCCACGATGAAAGACACAGATGCTGTCACTGGCATGACAGCCCAGGTCAGCCCCATAGCTGGAGTGTAGACTGCTTCTGTCAGGCCAACGATGAAACCGCCTCCAACAAATGTAGCTGCAGGAAACAAAGTGCAATGATCAATTTAATGATTCCGTGTTGTTTATATATCAGATCTGCAAGCAATTATAGTGGTATTGTGCATCTGAAACACTGTGTAAAACTACTTAGGAAGGAAGAAAGAAATCAACTAGAAAGTCTGACGAGGTCACTGTTACAGATGCTTTTGGTGATTGCTTAAACACTTTATGTAGAATTTGGCTCTTTGTGTCAAAGATCCACACACAGTCAATATAAGAGATAAACATCTTGATTTGGATGCTTTTAAGACCTAAGTGTTCGTTTTCAGTGTGTAAGCAATTCCAAGAAAAACATATTGAGTTTTTGCACTATTTCAGCGTTTCTTTGCAAAGTAAATAAAAAAGTGCAAATATGTGCAATAACAATAGATAATAAATTCTTTATCAAGGGCTTGAAGTTAATAATTTCCAGTTATTTCTGCTATAGTTTCACAAATTTATAATAATGACTACAAGTTAAAATGTAAGGGATGTGTAATATATATATAAAAAAGAAAGAATATTAGACAGAGATCTTGTGCAGCTTCCAGTGCATTTAAAAAATATTGCTGTCTATTGAATGTCTGTTTGGTTTATTGAGTGATGTGTACCATGTAATGCACCATGTAATTACCTTGTATTAAGAGTGTCTGCCAAATTACACTGTAAAGGTGAGGAAGTTAACGGTTGTGGCAAACGATATGCACTATTTATAAACTTTGCCACTTCTGTAAGTACACACACTGCCCTGTGGACACTCGCCTGTCATAGTGAAGACTCCCACCGCAAGGCTGATCCCCCTGTTTCCCAGCAGAGCCACCTCTGTCCGGTCAGCCTGGCTCTTGTCCTGCACTCGCTTGGACTTCATGGAGGCCCAGATACCGGTGGCCAGCACCATCAGGTAGAAGACCACCATCAACACCAGTCCCGGGACGTTCAGGCTCATCGTGGCTCGACTGAGTGACTGACTGAACGACTGTGGCTTTCACTGCCTCCCTCAACACACAGGCTACAAAAACAAGCAGAACCGGATTTTACTTACACGATTGAATGGCCTCCCGCCTGTAAACCTATGGGGAGATGAAAATATCAGGGCAGGTCGATTTTTAACAAACTGCTTTGTTTTCATTGCGCCACTTCCATAGTTTGAAATGATTTATGTTTGCTATGTAGACAGCAGTGAGCACACACAGGCCGTGCGTCATGCGGCGCAGCGCTCGCTCACTGCACAAAACTGCCACCAGCGAGTGTGCGCGTTTATCAGCGACACAAAGACAACCTGCTGATTCACGGCGACACAGCTCAGTGACAGACTATCAACTTTACAACAGACGAGTGAAAGAACGACGGCCAAAAGCAATAACAGACTTTTCAACATTAAAGTGTTAATGTTAAATGAATGTGTTGTACCTGTGGAGTCGACCTCTGAGCGATCAGCTGTCCATGGCACCCTGAGGATACTGGACAGGCTGTAAAACTCTGGCATGCGCTCCCGGGAGTGAGCGCAGCTGTGGTGTTGACTGCAGCTGGGGGACATGAAAAGCAACATGAAGCAGGGAATGTTCAGCAAACATTCAGTAAGTCTACATTTTGGACATTTCCTCACCAGGCCCACCTATCGATTAACCCATGGAGTACCAGAAACCACATGAATCACTTTACGTGGATGTAGACAGAACACTGTTTCTTAAATATTTAGGGATTCTACTAAATATTTCAGACATTTGTTGTTGTTTTTTTGTGTGAAATATTACTGCAGTTTAATATTTGAAATGTTATTAAAAATCAAAACTGGAACCAAGAGAAAATGAGTTTTACAGAAGCACCTGAAGGAGTCAGAAAGTGATTTCACCCCAGGAAAAATGGCCTTAAAGGTAAAAATAACAAGTCAGTGTATTGCAATAAAGACAGCAGAATAAATGAAATGAAATTAGCATGTCACAGGTCATCACGACTCCACACATTTAATTAATTGGAAAGATTGTTCTTTTTCTTATCTCTAGCTGGCTGATATCAGCCACCTTTGGAAGGTACATTCATCCTGTTTTTCCGTTTTGTCGCCCAGCAGCTGGGAAGAAAACCAGCAGGACGGTCCTGATACCCACAAGAAAAAACAATGGGCTTCAAACAGATCACCAGTACAACATCTTTGATATTCATTTGTATAGTGTTTAACAATTCCATGAGAAAGGGACATTTTGGCATCGATGAACCTGTTTGTCCTGTCGATCACAAGGGTTTTAAGCAACCAGTACTTTTTGTGAAAGGATAGTATCACTTACATCCTGTATTGCAATCGCACCAGTTAATGCCAGAAACTTTTAGGCCCACTCAGTTGCACATTTGTGTTTTCTCAGTCACAGTGTCAGTTGCTTGGTTATTGTTTGGAGACGCTGGAAAGATGTAGATCGAGATTACAGATGACAGATTACAGATTGCTGGTCTTAAACACATTAAATCCTAAAACAAACTGAATTAAAATCTAATACTTCATTTGAGACATTTTAAGTCAACTTGCAGACGTCCTGATCACAGAGTTACCTCCGTCCACACAGAGAGAGGTTGGGTGCAGCCCGAGGTTATTTTTTTACACTCAATGTGAACTTCTTTCCACACATACTTTGCTGTAGCCATATCAGGGTGGAGTAAATATTCATATGATTTATGAAACAACACCACAATGTGAAAAGTAGAACTGCAGTGATTAGCTGATTGACAGAAAATTAATCAGCAAGTAGTTTTTACCATGTCACTAGTATTCCTAAGCACAAATGTGATGCTTTTATTCATCGCGTCAGACTGTAAACTGAATATTGTCTTTAACTATTAATTGTTGGATAATAAAATAATCAATTTCAACATCATTTTGGGAAATTAAAGCAGACAACGTCCAGTATTTTCCAACTTTTTTGGACATTTAATTAATGCAATAAAATACAAGCACACAATTACAAGTGAAAAGTCCTGTGTTCAGAAATCCACTTACTTTTGTTATAAATGCATTAGATTTATCAGCAAACTGTGTACAAAGTATCATACCCTAGTGCCACCACTGGCAATGAAGGCCACATGATAAGGGCTAGCTGTGGGCGTACCTAAACAAACATTCAGTAACTGCCCTCTATTTTTTCCAGGCAAAAAAACACAGCTCGTGTCTATCAGTAGTGAAAACCTTGCTGCCCCTCCTAACCACATATTCCAAACGCTACATATCATTTAGGTCTACATAATTTGATTAGTCACACATTTGTTAGACATTTGTTCTACAGAAGTCAACACTATTTATGATGGTCCTCCATCTTTGTGGACCTCTGTTTCATGGCAAAATAGTATTAAGACCTGAACTGTCATGGTTCAAATTGAGCTCATTTGTTTAAATGTTTTTTTTTATCCAGTTACCTATTTTTTTCTGTATTCGTACACAACAAATCTTGTCTCATCCAGATTCTACAGCTCCACTCGCCTGCTGCGTCCCGCTGAGGCCCACTGCCTGGTGGTCCCTACACCACACAGCTCTTCACCTCAGTGGTCTCATGATGGTGGAACAAACCATTTATTCCTGCTTGCTCAGCAGCTTCACTCTAATTCTCAAAAATGCATTTTATCATAATCAAGTGTCTGATTATGACAAAACAGAAACATTTCCTGTTGTGGCACTTTGCTTCTAACATCTTCTGCTTGACTTAGCTATTTTGGTTTATACCCCAACTGTAAGATGATTTGGATAAAAGTATCAAATGAATAAACATATATGTATTAGTCCATCTTCCACTCCATTAATGAAGTCCATTGTGCCTTAAAATGTCATGTTTATGATCACAGGAAACTATGAAATACTCAGAAGTGGGTATCAATTCATTTATAACAATCTGGCTAAACAATTAGTCAATTATAAAAGATCTCACAATTAATTTCCGGCCAATCAACTACACAGTTTAAAATTTTAGCTTTAGAGTAGTGGGAAAATAATGAAGCTTTAATTGAGGTCAACAGAGACCAAACAACACATCTTTTCCCTGGTTCTGGAGGAGTTGAATTTGCCCATGAGCATTCTACTATTTGCAACAGTTACATTTACTGTAGTTACTGTAGGGTAACTATTACTGTAGGTCTATGTTCCCATTAGTAAAAGAAAACCTCAGTCTGTTTAGTAGCATATATGTTATATTCACATTGAAGTCAAAAGTACATTTATCTATGAAAGGTAATTTCAGAATAAAGTAGAAAACAATGGTAAATACTTGAGTATTTTACCTGAATCACGTGGCTCAGTCACATCAACCACTGCTTATTGGGTTGTCTATCTAAAGATAGCTGCTAGTAGCTGCTGCCCTGAGATGTTGCTGTATCACGGCCAGATTGTTGTTAGCAAACTTCAGCAAATAGCCGAGTTAAATTCACGGTCAAAGTCTGACTTCAATTTTAAGAATAAACGTAGTTAACTAGCTTCTAACTGTGACAGGTTATAGGAGTCTGACTGCTGATCAGATTACTGATATCTTACCACTGCGCGTCTGGTCAGCTGTGAATGGCTGCAGATTTCATCCAGGACTCATCACCTCTCTGCCTGCTTGTTCTTCCTCTTTACCCCGACTGTAACGCTGAAGGTTGAGCTTATCACTGGTGTGATGGCTTTTGTCTTTCTGCATCTCAGTACAGTAACACTGTATAGCTGGTTATGAAGGAAAGTGAGTATTTGCAGTTTGGCTGTTATCTGGCTCAAGGTTTCTCAGCTGTAAACAATCTGTTCCTGCGTGGTTTCATGCATTCGTGGTTAGTTCCTGTGAGAAAACAGCAGTTCTTTGTTTGAGAAAAAACATTTCAAACACGTTACTGAGTGGATATTGGAAAGCAGAGACACAACTGAGTTCATTTAGTCTAAAAAATAAGCACATTTTTCCCTGATATGTTAACCCTTCCACTTTTTTTACAATAAGAGTTTTATTTAGAGTAAGTAAAAAACACTATTCAAAAGTGTTTGTCTAAGTATTTATATTAGTATCTAGTGCAGACTGGTACACACAGCCACACCTCTCTATTCAGGCTACTCGGGTCGCACTGCAGGCAGAGAAATGAAACTTTTATGGCCTTAAAAACATTTAAAGTGACTTTAAAGGAAGCCTTGTTCCAGGTTCTTGGACAATAAAAACTAATGAAGAGTAATTTTCATCGATGTGCAACCTGATTATGAGATTGAATAGATTCTTATAGGAGTTGGTTTGACAATGAACATAGCAAGCAGATGGTTACTAGTTCAGTGAGAAGATGCAGCAACTAAGAGATAAAGTTACAGGACAATTTGTTAATTATAGACTATACAGGTAGAGCAGGTGCAACAGGAGACTCAGGAGGAGCCAAAGGATCCGCAGATAAGATCTTAGCGTGGTTCAGCGATGAGGTCAATACTTGGGAGAAAGAGAAGACTGAATTTTGCATCTTTAGTATGTATGATTTTGTTAGCTGCAGAGGAGAGAACACAGCAGGTACAATGGCAGTACCATGATACTGTGCTCACGAAAAAGCGTAATCATTTACAAAGACCTCTCAGTATTTCTAAAGTGGAACATTCAATCAATTTCTGGAACCATGAAGTGGAATGCAAAACTCATTTTCCCGTGGCTATATGTAAATTGCTATATTTAAATAGAGACCAATACAGACAAAAATAGGCCTATGTGTTTTGGATGCTAGCTAAGCTTCAATACAGTAGCCTGGTGTAGTTTATCTTCAGACTTTTCACAGAATTCTGAAAAAAATAACAGAAATAACATTTCACGATATCTCTTCTCCAATATTTGTTTATTTATTTTTAAAATGTCTCTCTTCTTCTCTCTCTAAATTCCTGAAGTTCACACACACACACACACACACATATAAACTACCATACACAGTGAACTGGACATTTTGAGGTCACCTCTGGGCTTCTGCTTTGCTGAAAACTGGAGCTATGGAAACGGTTAAACTGCCAGTCGCGACTGAATCCACTAAAAAAAAAGCCATGGCGCGAAGCTGCAGTTTTAGCTATGTGATATTTCATCACTTCGATTTAATTAATTACTTCTCAATGTCACATCGTGTACACATTTATCGTTTCATAGACGTTATAAGACACCGCTTGGAGCAGCTTTAACAGGAGCGGACGGTTTTAACCCCAAGAGGCAATAACGGTCGCTAACATCTTCGCGCAGGCGCACTGCCAGTTCTCACAACCGCAATAAGCAAACATGGCGGCGGCCGTCGACAGTGTTGTGAAAGTGTAAGTTTACCTTTATTTATTTTAAGAGTAGAACTACCTGGTAAATAGAAGTGAATATATAGAAATGTACTCACCATTTTACTGTAGGTTGGAGGAACCGTAAACATCGTATCCTGTAGTTGGAATACAATAATTGTCCCAAGAGAATAACGTTATCCACCGTGCTAAGGTTAGCTTGTTAGCTGTAGGCAAATATGAATGGTGCGATCCTGTTGTAAAGCTGTGTTTAGCCACTTCTCATCACTAACTTAGTGCGTTTACGGTGGCAATACACTCTGTGCCATCTAACTGTTGCTAAACAGCCGCTTGCAGCTGGAAGAAAGAGTTAATTTTCCAGTAAGCTGTCATCTTGGCGGGCGCTTTGTTGTGACGAGAGGCTTGCTAACAACCAACCTTTTGTTCTGACACCGCTCCACCGGTACTGTTAACTAGTGCACTATAATCAAGCCATGCTTGGCTTTGTGCGTCTTGTTAATAAATTAAGAGACTGTACAATCTGTGATCAGTGTCATAAAACAATTCGACAGCATCGACCGTGGGTGAAATATAACTAAAAACCGTGTGTATTTTTTGAGGAAGGTTATTAACTCGTGTGCCATAGCGATGAGGATGGCTGCCATCTTACAATGATAAAAAGAAATAACAAAATGTTAGAAGTGAGAAGTATAAAATATATATGATGTGAGTTATGTATTATGCAAGAAAGTAACGGTAGGTTGTCCAGCAGAGCCATGGGCAGTAATTACACCAGGCCTTTGTGGTGCAGTTCTACCAAAGCTTACTTGGTCACATAGTGAAAGTAGCTGTGATTACTGCAGCACAGTGTAGCTGTGCTAGCAGCTGAACAATGTCTTCCAACTGTGGTATGTACAGTATCAGTGTCAGATATTACTTTATCACAGATGGATCGGTATCTACAAATATGTTGATATACAAAGACATTTAAAGTCACCTTGGGTTATGGGATGCTGGGATGAACACTATCTTTGTGCATTACGTTTGACATTAACACAAACATTATTGACAAAGGGCCGACTGGTTAATAAAGATAATAATCAGTTGCTTATAAAAAGCATGTCTATGTTATTTAATTTGCCTATGTCCATCTTTTGCATTTCAGACTGGGAGAGCAGTACTACAGAGATGCCATGGAGCAGTGTCATAGTTACAATGCTCGTCTGTGTGCTGAGCGCAGCATTCTCATGCCTTTCCTGGACTCCCAGACTGGTGTCGCACAGTCCAATTGTTACATATGGATGGAAAAGAGACATCGGAGTGCAGGTACATTGAAAAATTTAATGTGATTTTTATTTATTAATTTTTTTAACAAATAACTGGAAAAAACATCTTTACAGGTAAAGATCAGTCAAAAATGAAACTTTGAGTTTAATCAGTTTTATCTTATCAACAGGTTCCACAAAATTTTATTATGTCAGGTAAAAGCAAATATGTTGTTTTAAAATTAGTTCATTTTTTTTGGTCGTTCTGTTTGAACTGTGTCACATCAGGTGTAGCTCCAGGGCAGCTATACTCTTACCCAGCCCGGCGATGGAGGAAGAAACGGCGTTCTCATCCACCTGAGGACCCCCGCTTGGCTTTTCCTCCCCTCAAAGCAGGTATCACGTCTGATGGAACAACTTGATCCATTACTAAAACAGTCAAAGGGTTTGGTTAATCCACGCTGGAGGAAATTTACTAATACAGTTCATTACGTATACAAACACAGTAATTAGCTGTTTATATTTAACAGTTGTGAGTAGGAGCCTCTATTCTATTCTTCTGATTAATTGGGTATCTTTGTGTCTCTGTTTGTGTTCATGCCATGTCGTTGCATGTATTACTGTGCTTGGTGTGTGCAGCAGATTTGGAGCTGGGTCTGAAGCGTGATGCATTTGGGGCGGTGGATGGCAGCAGTCTGGAGGCCCTGCTGAAGGGAGAGCCCCTCGACAGGAGGAGTGGCATATCGGACCTGCGTGGCCCTGAGGACGATCCAGCCACTGTGGAGCCTCCTGCTACGTCTGTGGCTACTCACACATCCTCTGGGCGCATCCGCAAGGTCAGGCTCAAAGGCTCAGGGCACTGCAGCCCTCCAGTCCTCTGCAAGTTATTTGTTGTTCTTCATGTTAAGTCCTCCTGATTTCGCCATCATGAAGTCTGTCATGAGACACATCTCTATAGATGGCTATGTTATGGCTATTATTTCGGCTTATTAGTTTTTGAGTATATTAAACACAATTTGTGTTTTTGATGTCGGTGCAAATGACAAAAGAGACAGTTAAATACCTTGGAGCTGTGTTCTCACTAAGCATCAAACTCTGAATGAGTTCATTCATTCAGTACAACAAGACTTATTCCAGACCTTCACATTTCAGCGAGTCCTGGACCACGATGACTACTTGGATGACCTGGATGATGAAGACTTTGAGGATGAGACCCCCAAAAGACGAGGCAAGAGCAAGTCCAAGGTGAGTCTCTTATGTCTTGTGCTGCAGTTAGTTCTCTGTTGAGCCTGTGGGGGATTAAAGTAGTCGTGCCACTGGAAACCCTCAGTATGATGACTGTCATTGCCATCATTGATTCAGTAATAGAATCAGAGGTGCATTCAGATTTCTGGTCACTTTCATGATGTTGTAGCAGATATGTTTATTTACGCTATTTATATAAATATTAATATACAATATGTTAACTCCCACCCTTGAGACTTAAAGAAACCCCCATAAGTGAATTGTGCTATTCTTATTCTACGAAAGTAAAGGTACACAAAAAATGGCTCATGGCTCCAGCTGCATTTTGTGCACCTTGCATTCCTTGCTTATTTTCTTTATGTCATTCCTATATTATCTGTGGCTGCCATTTTATATTGTCTGTATGTTGTATCTTCTGTACGTCCTTGAGACATAGCAAATTCCTTGTGTGTATGTTATCATACTTGGCCAGTAAAGCTGATTCAGACTCTTCTCAAATGTGTGAATTGCTGTGTTTTTGGTTTTACATGAAAGAAAATTGAATAACAAAGGAAAATAACATCATCATCATGTGGTGCAGAATATTGTCTTTGGCGTTTTAAACTGTAAAGATGTATAGTAGAACAAGTGTTTATCAGTTAGCCAAGAAGCTGATAACAAAAACTAGTCATTAGTTGTAGCACTGCTGTCAGTTAACAGGCATCGGTGAATTCTGTAAGATATTTTCTGCTTATACATATTTTTCTTTATGTTTGAGTATACTGTACCTGTTTGTCTCTGTTTAACCCACAATATCATCATACACCTGCTTTTCTTCTTCTTGTATTTTAATGTTCTTGTTAAAGTGTTAAATTTAATTATTGTCTGTCTCAAATGGCTCTGTAGGGTCGCAGCGACAAGAATGGCAAGAAGAAAACAGAGGCTGCAGCTGCAGCACTGGAGGAGAGAGACAAACCTTACGCCTGTGACAGTGAGTAGAAGCTTCCTTTGTAACCACTGTGTATGTGTGTGTGAGTTATGCATGTCAGCAAGTGAGGTTTTTTTGTTTTTCTTCTGAAATATTTGGAAATAACATTTGTCAACATAGAAATTGGAAAAATTGCTGGATTTGGATGTGTTTTTTGTTTTTTTTTTCCCCTCGCGTGACAGTCCGCGACTTGGCTGAAGCTCACTCTAATTGCTCACTTCACTCTATGAGTTTTCTAATATCCCCTCAGCCAGATATTAACCATGTTAGAAAGATAATGTGGAGTCGTTGTTGGATGATGAACAGCGACCTGGGCCTTTTTGGACGGTAGTTAGAATTAGGTGCAATCACTATAACACTTTTGTATGACCGTGTGTGTGTGTGTCAGTCTGTGGGAAGCGCTACAAGAACCGTCCTGGCCTGAGCTACCACTATACACACTCTCACCTGGCGGAGGAGGAGGGCGAGGACCGCGAAGAGATCGAGGCACCACCCACTCCTCGCCAGCCTGAGGAACAGAAGAGTGAGTCACTCTCTTGTGCTGAGAGACAGAGAGAGAGGGGAGGGAGGTTTGTTTGCATGCCATGTAGCATGTGTGTGTTAGTTTAGGGAAGTGTCTCTCGCTCATACCTTTTTTCCGCTCTCTTTCATTTTTTGATTTTCATACTGATTTTGAATCCCAAATTAGAGATTAGATTCAGTGTTCCAACTGAAACATGCTTGCACAGTTGGGATTTGTGGCATTTTTCCAACATATCATCCATCTTTTTTTTTTATTTTCCCTCTACATATCCATCACATTGCTGCTGTTTTCTTTTGTGCACACAACACTGTGTTAGCAGATGCATCCAACAACTGCACTTGGATCATAATTCAGTGCATCATCAACCAGTTACAGATATTAAAGATTGTTGTTGGCAGACACAGGTTTGTAAAAATGTAAATATTAATAATGCTTTACTTACTTTACACCAATTTTGATGTTCATCTGGAAGAAGAAGAGGTTATTTAACTGGTCCTACTTGGCCGTTTAGAGTAACAGGTCTAAAGTGCACTGAAACATGTCTCTGCTCATTCTCCTGATCAGCTACTAAGAAGGGTCCCAACGGGCTGGCACTGCCCAACGATTACTGTGACTTCTGTCTGGGAGACTCTACCTTAAACCAGAAGACCGGCCAATCAGAAGAGCTAGTGTCCTGCTCCGACTGTGGACGCTCAGGTATGAACCTAGATGCTCTCTAAGCCCTGGCCCCCTTATTTACTGCTATCATGGTTAGTTTGATCATTATAAATGTGTTTTTAAAAAATGCAGGATCAGACTGTTCAGGCTAAACCCTGTTTGTCCGCGTAACTTGTACCCTTGGTCGTAACACTGTTCTGAATATGGGTTTTCTGATTTTAATGTCATAAGAGAAATGGCTTTTAGAAATAATCAGTCTGTTTGGTAGCGGTAACACTGAATCTCAAAACACGGTGGTAAACTTCACAGAAACACTAAAAAGCACGACCGAGCTGTTAACATTACCCTAACTCTAAAATTATATACAATATATCCGCTATGTGTAGCTAGGATGCACTACTGCAGTAATTAACTTGTTAGCTGTACATGGCAAGCTACTCTTAGAGTCCATGCTAGAGCACATAAACACTGTTTTACACTTTTATTCATATTTTTAGTCACCTTTCAAAGACTTTAAATTAAATACCTTTAAATGTCACTCTTACTTCTTCTCCTTCCTCTAGGCCACCCAACGTGCCTGCAGTTCACACCAGTGATGATGGCTGCAGTGAAGACCTACCGCTGGCAGTGCATCGAGTGCAAGTGCTGTAACGTTTGTGGTACCTCAGAGAATGATGTGAGTTCTTTTTTTTTACATTTTTCCTACCAAATTACTCCTCACTGTAATATTTAGTCATCGTGATGACAGAGTGCTACTTAAGAAATTGTGAAAATTTTGTTCACTGCTGAAATCAGCTGATTTTTGTTTATAGCACTGAAGCACAGCCAATCACATGATTAGAAACGGTGCATAATGTTTATAAATTTGGTTTCATGAAGGAGAGAAGCGTGACACAACTGCGGAAAGTATGATAAATATTTCCTATATTTAACAATGTTGTACTGAGCAGACCTACTGACAGGGAACTCCCACAGTCACTCTGTGATTACCTGGACAATCACATGGACATTACGCAGACTTTGTACTAAGGTGCTGGCAGGAAAAAGTCTGTGTGATGTCTACATGCAGTGTTCACACATGCAGCTCACCTGAGAGTCCAGTGCATGTGTGAAAGGGGCTAGAGATACATCTTTGTATTTGTTTCTTGCCCATTGACCCGACACAGTCTCACTTTTTCTGTCCACTCAGTTTTCACCCCTTGTTTTGTCAGTAGACTGAACTTGATGTTGTGATTTTGCAGGACCAGCTGCTGTTCTGTGATGACTGTGACAGAGGTTACCACATGTATTGTCTAACTCCACCCATGACTGAACCTCCGGAGGGTAAGCTGGCACAGAAACCTGTACTGAAGTCATTAACAAAGGAAGGACATGTGCATGTTTTTCAGCTGTTTGTTATCACTATGTGCTGAGTTAAAGGTTAGTGACAGGAAGGTGACCTTCCCTCAGTCTACCTCTCAAGGTTCCCATCATTATCCTCTGATCACTTGTTTTGAGAACTTCATTAAAACTTAACTGGGCTATGACCTTTATCACATAAATAAAAAATCTTTGGAGGCCTGCTGTGCTATTTAAGAAAACAGTAAAAATGCACAGTCCTAGAATGATGTCTGCATAACAGTCTGTCCAACCAACAGTCTAAAACAAGTATTAAAAAAACACCAAATTACCACCTTTGAGCAACTGGAGCCAGATTGTGCTTTTTTTTTTTTTAATGATTGAACAGTCTAATTGTCGTCCGTGAATTAAGCCCGTTGTCACACTAAGACATTTACAGAGTATAATACACTCTTCATTATTAATTATTTCTACATGTGTATATTCCAGGGAGCTGGAGCTGTCACCTGTGCCTGGTTCTGTTGAAGGACAAAGCCTCCATATATCAGCAGAACCAGAACTCTGGCCCTGAGTGACAATACAGCGACAAGTTCTGCCCCTTCTACGCCGGGACCCTACCCCCGATCGTCAGACCTCCTCTCAGTCCAGAGCTCCAGGCTCTGTCAGGATGTAGCATTGCCAGATTGCAGATCAGCTTTAGCAGTCTTAGTATCGACAGCATCAACTGGGGGGACTCAAAACCAAAACAACCTCAGATCAGTCAACATGGGGATCAAACCGTCGCTCCCAACTAGCCTGCAAGAGGCCTGCCGTCCAACACGTACATATTGTTGCATAAACCCAGTACAGACATACTCTCTCCTGGACTGTTGCACACACTAGAGACAGAGAACATGCAGTAACCATAGTAACTGCTGTCTCCATGGGAGCTAACGGATTAGCATCACAGCTAATTCTTTGCAGCCTTTCAGACACAGTGTGGACTATTAAAACAACTGTTTTTTTTGCCAAATCATCTGTTTTTACTGCTGAAATGTGGGGCAAAGGAAAGATCAGCACAGATAGGGTCAAGTAGTATTACTATTATTATAATTATTATTATTGCTGTTGTTCAAGTGGACTTTTGTAGTGGCATTTGTCTGTGTACTTTTGTCTGATCCATTGACGCATTTATCTTTCAAAGAGGTTTCCCTGCGGGGAGCTGGTCAGTGCCAAGGTCCATCATCACATGAAATACACATGACAATGACCCACAGAGCTTATAATAATCACTGAAACCATCTTTGTTTCATTTTAAATCCGTGGGACAAATGTGGTCAAAATAACAACAACAACAACAACAAAAAACGTGGCTTTGACTCGTTAAGCTGTTAGCACAAAATCTTTGGCCTTGATACTTTAGGGTTGCACCAAAACCAGCTTTTCATTGTTAGTTCTGTTACTGGGTAGATCACCTACTTTGACCAAACACTACAAAACTGAGCATACACTGTAGGTTAGCCTTAGGAGACACAAACTTGCAGTATGTCATTTTTTAACATTACTTCATTAGACAGCGCTAACATTCTTTTATTCTGGAAAAAAAAAACTGACATTTGATAAGTTGGATGTTGCGGTTCCATATTTTCACCTGCTGTTAGTCTGATACATAAAAGCAGAAACCATTAAGTTGCATCCTTGAGGACATTTTGTGCAAGCTTTTAAAAAACCGTTTGGCAGCGTCGTTAACATTTTTTAACAGCTGCTGCCAAACTGACGACACAGAATCATTTATCAACTCCAGCTGCTTTTATCATTTGTCACACTGAAGCAGATTTGCATGCAGATTGCACCTGTATGAATGCGCACACACTCACATCTTGTTTTGTTTGCATTATTATAATTTCTTTATTATTATACATCTTATTTCACATGATAATCCATTGGTATTGGGAGTTTTTTCTAGTAGAATTTTGTAAAGTCTATCGTACAACAACACTTCAAGTATATAGCTCCTAATGCATTCTATGTACTGTATTGGCTTTTTTCTATTTTTGTTATGACTGTGACACATGAATTTATTTGAATATTCTGATATGTCAGACCTCCATTTTGAGTATTTGTAAAATTATGTACTTTGTTGTACTATTTTTATTTTTACATTTCTTTGGTATTAAAGTCGATTTAGCCTGACTGAAATAAAAATCAATTTCAAATGCGTGTCTGTTGTTGTTGCTTTTAAATCATAATAATCGGCGCATTCATATAGACGCTGAAAAAAAGTACAGCTGTATTTGCATAATCATGAAGATCTGGTGTGTTCATACTGCACATAAAAGAAATAGAAGAGCTACTTTCTGCTGAATGTGTGTGGAAGAGCTGATGATTATTTATGTATTATATAATACAGTGTAAATACTAATTCAGTGTGGCTTTTTAACAGGCTGACTCACTCTGACTGATTGTCTCACTGATTTATGTATCTGATTTCAGCACTTGGACAGCTCCCTTCAACCAGCCCACTGAGCTGTGGAGTTGTCCCTGGTGCTGCTGCAGATAATCTGACTCAGTGCATCAGTCTGTCTCTGCAAAAATTTGAATGAAGCACTCAGATTCTGTGCTAACCTATTTTTGAAACCTGTGTATTTCACTAAAGCATTACCACTTGTTTAACTGTGTCAGGGTTTGATGCAGATGTACATCTACTTGAAGCCAACATTTCCTAAAAACATTAACAATGTGCCTGGTTTTCAAGGGATTCAGAAAATATACAGTTTCATATTTTGTTGTAGATTGAATTTTTGCCCATCACGGGGGTCTGAATACTTCTAGTCACTGCAACTGAAAAATAGTTGGATTCCTTCTATGCAACAAAAACAGCATTTCATGACCACTAAATTGTCATCAGGTTTTATTGTTGGCTTGTTGTTGTTGAGTGAAACAGCTGCTGTGCAAACTGGACTGAGTAATTTGTCATAGACTGTAAAGATTTAATGGAAATATCCTGGATAATTATACAATTTAAAATCAGAATCTGTCACATTATTGTCTTGTTTTGGGAACTTATAATAAATGAAGCAAATCATGTTAAAATAACAGTTAAAGTTTTTTCATTCATTGTGTTTTGGCAGATTTTCTTTTCATTCAGGTTTTAGTTTTCATTCTTCTGTTGTGAATTAGAACGGTACCTTTGTTTCCTGGACTGGACACAAATATTCATCATTACTTACAACAGACTGACCCCAAAAGAGTAACCACAAGCTACATATAAAGCTTGGGAGGGTTAGTTAGTGATTTAATAAGCGGCAAAATGTATGCTATAAACTATACATTTTGCATTTTTTCTTTAGCGAAACTCTGTTGGGAAATTCCTAAAGATTAGACAACTTTGATTTGATTATAAGTCACGATCATGAATTTTCAGCACAGAACAAAGTGGTTTATTATACTCCACAAACATACTTTCAAGAACTCTCTTCAAACAGCCAAAAACAACTTGCAACATACAGTGAACTTTGTTCCACAAAAACACGACCTCTGTGTAGAGAAGCATTTAGGAAGGGTGTGGCTTGTGGTGGCTTAGTGCAATTATCTGGAGCGTGATGATCAGCCATGCAATGACATGTACAGTTACAGGCACAAAGGCATGATATAAAGTTGACATTAAACTTTACATAAATAACTGCACAGACTGAGAAGCAACTATATAAATGTATATGTATAATCGTCTGTTCGCTGAGGTTACCTGCGGCAGTCATAATGTAATAATAAGTAAACTGACACACTTTGGGGTTCCTTATACAATGGTTTTGATTTCATAATACAAATTTAATACTTTATAAATCTGTTGTGAGATATAGTGCACTATCAGTCCGGTTTGCTTTTACAAAAATCTTGGCTGGAGATGCTCAGTACAAAACTATGTAAAATACTAATTTATCAAAGGTAAACAATGTCGCTTTCAGGCAGCCAGTGTCACAGTAACGCTGCTCAAACACGCACAGACACTTTGTGGTGAAATGTAAGTTCATCTGTCTGTAAATCTGATTCATAAGTGCAGCAATGAAGGTGGAAAACAAGTTGAACCAGTTCTGTATTCTGAGTATCTGACTATACATGTGTTCTGCTGTGTGTAAGTGTGTGTGTATGAGTGTGTGTGTCCTCTACAGCCTCTCAAAGCCAATGGAGCAGAGGAGGAAGATGGCATACAGCAGCATGAGGCAGAGTCCCAGCCTGCGGTCCAACCTCCAGCGGTTCAGGTGGACACACAGGACCTGAAGAGGGTTGGATGGAAAGATAGTGTTAAAATTCCTGCTGCAGGGTCCACAAATGGTAATCTAATTTTTCCTGCAGGCTGCAAACAGAAACAAAATCTTTTAGGCCTTGACAGGGAAAAGGATCAGATGAAAATCTTGTAAGGAGAAAAACAGGCAGCTTGTGTTGGAGAGACTTTGTTTACTTATTTCACAATCTAAGAAATAACTTGATTACTAAGTCGAACAGATGCAGGTAAACAGAGATCTACTCACAGTGAGAGTGACTGAAGCCAACAGCAGAATCACTGAGTACACCAGACCTTTGCTGTTGATCGTCACCTAAAAACACACAAAGCAAAACACTAAACAATGTTTTAAAATCCCCTTAGTTAATTCCACAGTGTTGTTGCAGTAATATACTTTATTTTGGCCGCTGACCACATTTATGTCTTCATTTGAAATACTGAACAATATTTAAGAGTAATTTTACAGAAACCCAGACATAGGCTGCAGCAGCTGTCTGTGAATGCTCATACATCACATTTTAAATTTGTAGAAACAAATTATTTGGCCTCAGTTGACTTTGGAGAACTTGTTGGTAAACAGTAGTTCATTTATGCAGCTATGACAGAGAAGCGTCACCTGGAGTCATGTTTAAAGCGAATGAATAAAGGTTCAATACTCTCTTTTCACTGTTATTAGACTATACCAAGTCCTGCAGTTGCTATGTTATGTCTGTTGCCTTCAGAGCACTGTTGGATTATATAGGTTTTTGCAGGAAAACAGTTGCCTTGTGCAGCTAGAAACTCCACCACGAGAACAGAACCAAAGGTTAGGTTACATCATTATTATGAAATATATCAGTGGATAGTCATGATGCCACAGCTCTATGTCAAACAGATATAGTCTGCACCTGTGTTTGGACAATACCAAGAGGATATCTCTATGTTTAGGACACTGAGTAGAGAAATCAGTTACCACTGATCCATAGCTGACTATGAGAGTCCTCAGTGCCCAAGGGAAGCCGAGACCCAGCAGCACATCAAAGATGTTACTGCCAATGGAGTTGGACACGGCCATGTCGCCTAATCCTGCAGCATATGACATAAGCACAAACACAGCTGGAAATTTATGTAAAATACGTAGTGCAAAGCATTTCAATGACATTAGACAGCCAGTTAAACGTGTTTTTGCATACGTTTACATCCTAGAAAAAGCTTACTAGACTTTTCATTTTATGATTACACATTTTGATATTTGTGTTTCTGCCTTTTCCAGAAAATATTACTGAAATGAAATTAAGGTCATGGGAGTGTTCAGATTGAGTTTGATTATGAAGATCAAACAAGCACCTTGTCGAGCGACAATGAGGCTGGCCATACAGTCGGGGACACTGGTGCCAGCTGCCAGAAAAGTGATACCCATGAGGACATCTGGGATTCCCAGTGTGTAGCTGATTATGGTCACCTAGGCAGAAGAGAGAGAGAGATTATTTGTGTTTGTTCTTGTGTGGGTGTGTGCATGTGTGAGTTCCTTTGCGTGTTTCATACCATCCAGACCATGAGGTAGGAGAAGAGAGCTATCCAGAGTGTAGATGACAGGAAGGTGAGAAGGTACCAGCGCTCCCACCGTGGCAGGTTACAGTCGGGGATGGAGCAATGAAGCAGAAAGCTCACAGGCCAGGAGAGCAGCCACTTCATACGCATGCACCAACCATCTGAGGAAAACACACACGAGCGTGTGCACACACACACACACACACACACACACACACACACACACACACACAGGTTTCCCCACAGGGTCCATTACAGATTAATTTGAACTAAATTATTAATACGGCATGGCCTGGTTGCATTTCAGTGTCACCCCCTTTTAATTAGCTCTGTTAGCTATAAATCAGTCTGTTATATGGAAGAATATTAACATCAGGCGAAGCAGTTTGTTTTCCACAGTAGTGATCAAGTACATTGTGAATCTTTCACTAATCTTCTCATAAGACTGACTTTTCTGGAGACATGTCTATGTTATGACAAAATCCTACCTGTTGACATGTTTATTTTATTGACATTTTTGTTTTTATGCTGAGCTTTTTTTATATTTCTCTGTTTTGTGCAGTTGTCTATTCATTAGGGTGTCTTTACCAAGAGCTACAGGGAAACTGAATCTTTAGCTGTGTTTTGACAAAAGGAGCATCTGTTTAACCTATTTTCATGGTTCTACAAATGCAGTGGAAATGCAAACAGGAATGCACACAAATGACTTCTAGTTCTAGTCAATATTAAAATGTTAAACCTCAGTGTCAACAGCAATAGAAAATAGAGAAAGGTTCAAACCCTGCCTGAGTGGACTAATAGCTGTCATAACTATATTATATTCTACAGAATATTCCTATATTCCCACTTTTTGGTAAGTTGTTTTAGCAATGAAGCAGTAAAATTATTAATTTAACCAAAATGTATGCTAATGTTAATGTCAACAGATCTGCCTTTGTGTCTATCTGCTGTCATTCACCACTCACCTGGCAGGACAAAGGGTTTGAATGGAGCATTCTCCTCCTGTCCTTCCTCCCGGTCTTCCTCATCCTCCTCTTCTTCTTTAGCCTGTGCCCCCCCGCCTGTCTCTTCCCCCATCTCTTTACCCCTTTCCCTCTCTCCCTCCAGTGTCTGCCTGTCTCCTTCTGCCACAATCCTGTTTTCCCTCTCCCATTGCCCGCTAGCACCTAAACCATCCTCTCCTGAAACTACCCCTTCCTCAGGCCCAACCCGAGCCCGAATCAGTCTCTGCCTCTGTGGGTGGAGAAGGAGGCAGGGTGCAGTCAGAGAAAATACAGAAGGAAATGGAAGAAGAAAATAAACGCACACGAGAAACACTGCAGCAAGCTTATGGAAATGAATCAATCTAACTGTGGCTAACAATATGAGCTCAGGCAGGAGCAGTGATTAGTCAGCCAAGCACGTCCACACAACCAGAGGGGAGCTGGAAAAAGTTGATCTGTGCATGGCAGAGAGCAGAGGCAGCCTTGGCAGTGATAGTTTAATTTGGCATTAGAAATGGCAAGCACACATGCAGCAGAGCAAGGAGTGGGGCAGATTTGGAGTTATTATTATTCTCTAGGCAGCAAACAGGATAGTGTCTGATGTGCTGGTTTATTAAGGATCCATCCATTCAACTTTTACAGCAATTCATTCATGTTATATGCAACTACTGGGTACTGGTCCTTAACCAGTGCTCTGTTTTTTGTGTACTGGGACTGGCCAGAGGTGGCTGTAGCACTGAATACTGAGTTGGTAGCTTGTTGTGACTGAAAAAATGACACTGATCTGCTTAAAACAAATGGGAGTATTTACAGCGATGTGAAAAAGTATTCGCCACCTTCCTGATTTTTAAAATTATTGTATTTTTGTTTCACTTAAATGATTCAGCTCATCAAATCCTTAGACCATCTTGGGTTATAAGACAGTGAAGCATGCTGAAAGTTCTCAAAAAAACAACACATCATGCAACGATCTAAAGAAACAAATTAATTGACATGTATCAGTTTGAAAATGGTTCCAAAGACAATTCTAAGGCTTTGGGACTACAGAGAACCTTGTTGAGTACCATTATCCACAAATGGAGAAGACTTGAAACAGTGGTGAACCTTCCCAGGAGTGACCTGCCTACCAAAATGACTCCTAGAGCACAACAATGACTCATCAAGGAGGTTGGAAAAGAAGCTAAAGCAACATCTAAATAACTGCAGGCCTCACTTGCCTCAGTTCAGTGAGAGAGTTCCGAGTCAAAAACCACTGCTGACCAAAAAGAACACAAAGGCTCATTTCAAATGTGCAAGAAAACATCTTTATTATTCTCCTAAGACCTTTGGGGCTGTTTTGCAGCTTCAGGACCTGGACGAATTGCCATAAATGATGGAGCCATGAATTCTACACAATGTCC
>OMLM01004843.1:44471-85505 GCA_900302695.1 Helostoma temminkii
GAATGTCCAGAAATCAGTTTTTGACCTCAAGCTCAAGTGCACTTAGGTTATGCAGCTTTGACAATGATCCAAATCACATCAGCAAGTCCGTGTCTGATTGGCTTAAAAATAAATAAATAAATAATTATGGTTTTGGAGTTACTGTGGCAACTGCGATGCTGTGGCGTGAACTTAAACAGGCCGGTCATGCTAAAAAAAATTGGCTAAACTGAAACAATTATGCAAGAAGAGTGCACCAAAATTCCCCCACAGCGATTAATTGCCAGGTATCCCATATGCAGTTATTAGGTTTAGAGGGCAAATACTTGTTCACATAGGGCCAGGCAGGATTGGACAGATTTTTACCCTTAATAAATGAAATCATCATTTAAAAACTGCATTTTGTATTTAACTGGGTTATCTGTGTATAACATAAAAGATGATCTAAATAATTTGAGTGTGACACACATGCAAAAACAAACAAAAAAGAAATCAAGAAGGAGGCAAATACTTTTTGTCAGCACTGTAAGTTATGCATCCCCTGTTTATAAATCCACTGTACCGAAACTGTGCTATAGTATTTTAAAATATATAATTCATTGCCAATTTGTACTTGTGTTTAAGTTGAATAACGATGAAAATACAATAAACAAATTATTGATATTAATATTATTTTATGACACAAAAGGAAATACTTTTTCATCCCAGAGCAGGGATATCAGGCCATTTGAAATTAGTTATAGGGCCTTTAAAAATAGACACAACTAAAGAAAAAGCATAACTGTTACAAAATGACATTAAACATATAAATATAATGTTGCTGCATTGCAAACAATGCCATCCCGTCTCTCTAACTGGGCAGACAGAGGAGAGCCTCACGATTTGAGTAAAGCTACGTCTGATTTAATTCCTCTCAAGTGAACCCACAACCAGAATCAAAATAAATCTAATATTTCTCATCTGGTTCTTCAAAGCAATGAATGGGAAGAAAATTTTAGTTTGACTGCACCATTAGGAAGGTATCAGCTGAAATGTTTGTGCGTACTTCTCTTCTACTTTACAAAAACTTCAGATGGACCTAATGTGATTTTTTTCTCTCTGTTTAACTTCAGTTTGCTTTGCAGATATGCTGGTTTAAATGCACCACGCCAGCTTTCACTGTATTTACAGTAAATTTAACTTGACAACGACGTGTTGATGTTTAAAACACTGGACACGCATTTACATACCCACCAAATAAAGCCAAACAACGCGAATGGGAAACCCGATGCTAAGTTATGGGTGAAGGTGCGTGCAGTGTACCTCGCTGATGACCATGCGTCCTGCCATGCGCAGGCGGGTGAAGGGGGGGAAATGTGGGGTGATGAGAAGGCGAAGGCTTGCCTCTGAGAAGGAGAGCTGGTGGGGGTGAAGGTTCAGCATCTCATCCACCATCACAACCCCTGATTCTTGACCGGCTACCACACACGAGTCTGGGGAAAGTGGAGGGAGATGGAGTATTGTTGAGTAGAAAACACGACAAAGAGGACAAAGAGACAGAACAAGTCCATCAAACAGGTCTGGTTCTATTTAACCTAGTTGAAAATCCACAAGGGGCAGAAATGCATTTGATTGACAGCTTAAACTGTGTCACTAGGTCTGTTGAACGCAGCTCTGACACAGAGGAAACGTTTTGGATCCACACATGCACATTTGACTACGAGCTCCTGCACCTGGCTTCAGCGGCACCATGTCATTGTCACAGTCTCCGATGTTCCCCACAGCAGTGGTCCGTCGCAGACTGCTCAGACATGGCTGCCCCACTCTGCTGCAGTGTTGCTCTACAAGGCCGCACAGATCTCTGTTGAACCTGCACAAAAGGTGACACGTACATATTGGGTCATTAATGGGCGTAGCACACATGGTACAAACAGAAAGGAAATGTGTAAGGAAGAGAAAGACACTCACTTCATGATGAGTATGTAGATCCCATACATGGAGATCAGGATGATGGTCTCCCACCTGACACAAGCACACAAACACAGACTCATAATTATCACCTCCATCACAGTGACAGGCAGATATCTTCCAAACTGATCTGATATTCAAACAACAGGGGCTGAAGAATGGTAAAAACATTTCATTACACTCTTACCAAACAACTTGTTCATCATAGATCACCTGAGAAAAAACAAAACAACATACAACAACATAAAAAATTGATTAGATATACTCATAGCCACTTTAACAGACAATTCTGGCTAAACAATCTATTGTATTTTTTACAAATGACATATTTTTATTTTATTTTATTATTATTGTTATTTTTTGTCATTTGGCTTATGCTATAGTCAGGATCGCCAGAGCAGAGCATGGCCTGCACATCGATTTGGCACAGCTTTTACGCCAGATGCCCTTCCTGATGCAACCCTCCTCATTTGCTGGGACTGGGACTGGGACTCAGAGGGTCCTGGCTTGTGCAACCTCAGTGGCTGGAGTTTAGTGGACATTTTAAGGGGGTTCAGTGTTTTGTCCAGGGACACTTTGGCACATGGCAGGACCAGCCCCTCACAAACTGCCATCACTTGGGTCGACGGGTGACCACTCTAATTATTACTTCATTGCAGGAACCAATTGCAGGTGTATCTGTATTTATGTATAAATGGGCAGTTAATTACCAATAAGTGATAGTATAGAAAAGGGAATGATGAACCTGGGCTCAGTTACAGTGAGCCCTCAGTAGTAATGTCAATCAGAGTTTTTTTCCTTAAAAGAATCATTATCAAATGCTTATTATTATTAAATCATTAAACTCTCAAATATCATGTCTTTTATTCTAGTCTTTCTGTTGTGATTACAATTTGAATGGAAAACATAATTTCCTTAAATATAACAGCACGTTGTGATTTATGATTTTAATTATTCTCCGATTTAGGGGATTCTCTGTAATGGTGCTTACATTTTTCAGAGAAGTGTAAAGAGCACACTGTAGAATGTGATAATAGTTTACCCAAAGGTTTTCTCACCAGAATAAGCACTACTATGGACAGGATGTAGAAGACAGAATCACGAAACAGAGGCCACCAGCTCAAAGAGATGGGCTGGGTAGAAGGGACACAAAAGGTTAATTTATATTACTATATCTCACACTGTGTAACACTGTGTCACATTAACCCTGTGATGACTGTGTGAGCCAAAAAGTTGCTGATAGTATATGTACCTGCCCAGAGAAGATGCCACAGATGCCTATGATGACCAGGATGTTAAACACAGCTGATCCCACGATGGTTCCCACACCCACATCTCCCTTCGTGATAAAAACCCCTAAAGGAGACAAAACATTATTTAAAGTGTCAGTTTTTTCTTTTGAGGGTAAAATTGATTATTTTAGATGCAATATGTGAAACACTTCACACACAAGTCCTAACTTTCATCCTGGTGATTTTTATGTCGCTGATTCTGTTCTTTGTTTTGTTTTTCTTTTCTACTCAAAACGTACTTTTTAATCTAAATCCACATTTATAAAAACCATGATGGCTTTTTAGTAATTAGTAAAACCGCTAAATACAACATGTCGTTGTTCACATGTTCTTTATGCTTGAAACTGACCAGTCAGCATGTCCACCCACATAAACTTGACTTATAATCAGGTGAGGGGACTTACAACATGACTGCAGGTAACTGAGTGCAGATAGCACCATTATTAGTGAGTTAGTGAACAAGTGTCATACTGACCAATCAAAGAAGTGAAGAGCTCCGGGGCAGAGCTCCCAGCTGCCATGAAAGTCGCTCCAGCAACATCCTGACTGAGCTGAAGGTTCTGCAGGACACAGGTACAGGATTTAACTGGCTTAAAGGGAAGTTAAAATCTATATTAACTCCCAAATCAATAAGCCACCTATTCATATTTCTCTTTATTGATTATTGAATCTGTTTTTGTTGTTGTTGTTTGGGGCTAATGGCAGGGTCAGGAATTATCAAGATGAAGAACTGTGTTGTTGGTCTTCATCTTTTAATGGGATATCAACAGTAAGAAAATCACAGAATCATTTCAGTGTTATCCTTAGGAGAAGGGTTTGGAGGTTGCTTTGAAAACCACTGTAAACAGCTTCAGAACATGGAGAAAACATCAAATATGAACTTATAAAAACAGTTGTTTTGTTCCCTGCAGGCTATACTTTATACTTTCAACTACAATAGCAAGTTTAGTTTTTAGTTCATACCTCTGACACTTTTTCCAGGGATGGCACGAAGTACACATCACACACGATGGCCAGTGCATGAAACATGTAAATAGCCTGTAAGATGCAGGAGATTCGTTACAGGCCACATGTCTTTTACAGTATTTGTGAGTTTTATGCAACAAAATGAAGCATTGTTCTTTTCAAATTCTAGCTTTGCTGCCAGCAGAACATATACTCACACAGAGAACATGAAGGAGCACTGCTCCCTGTCTTCTCTGGTCCTGAGTAAACACGTCTTCAGGAAACTCACTGATAGCTGCAGCAGAGATGGACAGACACCAGCTCAGGTTCACTCTGCCCACATACACACACATTAAGTGTCATTCCAAACCGGTGGGTTTTAAGGGAGCCATAAATCCCTACAACACCAAATCTGGCTTTCTAGTTAAACTCCTCACAGGTACAGCAGCTGCAATCTCCAAACATGTTAAACACAGCAAACAAAGAGTTGATCAAGTAAAATTTAGTTTTTATTTATTTTTAATTTGGAGTTTATCAAAATACAATAATGACTGAAAACCTACACAAGTTAAAATAGCTTGTAGAGCTGATGCTAATCAGCGAATAAAATAAAGTGCAATGGCTGTGCTGTGCTGGAAGTAACACTATGCTTCATTTACTTGATAAAGTGTCTGTGTGTCTTTTAGAACAGATTTTAAAACGATGGTAAATCAGACAGAAAATCAGCAACAAACTACTGTAATCGTACTCCCACTGTTCCTCCTGCTCAGTGTCACAGATATGACTTTTTCTACATCATGTACTTTGTGGATTTAATGTACATATTTCTTCTTCTTGCCCTGTCTTCTCTTCTTCTTCCAGTAGACTTTGCAATTCTTAACATTTTTATCCATTCATGGAAAAAGTATTAACAGATTAATCTATTATAAAAATATAAAAAATATTTATCTTTTACGGCTCTACCATTCACCTCCAGTCACTCGTGTCTGCACGTTTAAAATGTGAGACTTCGTCGTATGTGCGATGTGGTTGTATCTCCTAGCAACAGAGACGAGGGCAAAGACATACTGTGTTAAAGTGGTGTACCCGGTCACGTGACTGAGCCAGTTCAGTTACATTATAATTGCATTGTTTGCATTTTACTCTGAAATTTCTCTCTCGCTGTCTCTCTTGCTGACAGCTACACCCACACTTTTATACCAGCTTTCTCTACTCTCTCCAAAACCTACAAATGCTCAGAGTCATCTGATCTGGCTCAGTTAGACAGTGCAGCACAATCACCCTCTTTCTAACTGTGAGGGAGTGTCTCACCAGACTGCTCTGTCTTGCACATAAGCTCAAAACAAATAAATTAATAAATGAAAGACTTTACCCACATGGTTCAGTGGTGAGTCAGGACTTAATCAGGACAAATTAATTTCATTTGTCACAAAAAATGTGACAAATGTAATTACAGAGGCAACACTGTGCATTTAGAGGCTAACACGAATCATATGCAGAGACAGATCATTTTTAATACTGTGACAACTTGTCACATGAGTCTGTTTGTATATCCTCATCAAACAGCATATTTCAGAAGCAGGAAGATGCTTCTGATATAAATATGGTCATTTTAAGATATATTTTTCAGGCCTTGAAGTTAATCTGCACTAGATTTTTCAGTGGCAGTATATTTGTATAACTCGGAAATCTCTTCATCTCAATATCAGAGCAGCAGACGCTGTCACGGTGTCTTTCTGTCTTCCAAACACCAAACACAACCAAGTGATGAGAGAGCCACTGATGAGAGCAGCATCATCAGCTCATTACGACAGGGCAGGCACTTTGAACAGCTCCAGATGCTCGTGGCATCCAACCACAAATTCAACATTCAGTTTCCTAGCAACTGG
This sequence comes from Helostoma temminkii, assembly GCA_900302695.1. Taxonomy (NCBI): domain Eukaryota; kingdom Metazoa; phylum Chordata; class Actinopteri; order Anabantiformes; family Helostomatidae; genus Helostoma; species Helostoma temminkii. Next base: position 50,524 of record OMLM01004843.1, read on the forward strand.
GTCCCTCAAAGGCCCAACTGTGTTTAAACATCTAGATGTTTGAATAACAGAAGGATGAGATGAACTGAAGAGACAGATGAACGCAGGAGACGACTTAGATTAGAGACGGAGCAGCACTCTCACACTGCCTCTACGCACAAAACCCTCAAACACAGTCATCATAGTTATTGCGTATCGTCACTGCACAAATATCCAAGGCCAAACTTAAATTTAGACCTGTTAATGGCCACAGTATGCTCACAGGGGTATTATTATATCATTTTTGTTTTTACATGTAAGGATCATCTTTCCTAAACTATGCACATAGATAAACAAGCTGTAAACTGTCTCACCAGATCTAGAATTACTGTCAGTCTGGTTAGAGTCTTCTTTTTGTTGGATGAGCTCTCTCTTGGACAAGGAAATGTCACCATCCAGTGTGGCTCCATGGGCGCCTAAAAAGATTAGATATTATACTGTAGATCATTGTGTTTGTAGCATACAGTCATTTTAGCAAAACCTTTACCAGAATGGTGATTTTGTCTACTGTGTTGCTAAAATACAATACTCTCAGGATTTTTCAGTTATGAAGAGTATTACTACTGCAAACTATAATTTAAATGGTGTAACGTGTATGCTCACACAACTGATGAAGTTTGCAAAGATGAAATCGTGACAGTTTTACGCAAAGCTCCTGCGAGACGCACCTGTAACATCGTTGAAGTGCCAGATCCAGGCGGCTGCGAGCAGACCGACTCCACAGACGCAGAACCGGGGGAGGAGGCGCGTCTTCCTCGGTCTCCTCGGCGCCTTCATCCCGACAGCCGCCGCCGCTCTCCGGTTCTCCGCTTAGAACATGTCGCCGCTGCGACTGGTCTCACACAGCCGCTCCTCTGGTTACAGACTAGATTAAACTGGCCTGTTGCTCTAGTTTTCTGCTTTATTGTCTTTCAGCTCTTATGACTCTGGTCTCCATCCGCGATACAGGAGAATGTTAAGAGATGCTCGGCCTGGCATCAGCATCTCAGCATCCACCAACTAACGGAGCATCCGCGGCCGCAAGCTTCAGCTCCAGCAGACATGTCCACACAAAACATCATATTAGAATATTAATCGTTTCAGACAGTCGTCGCATCCTTCCTGTGTCAACTTGCTTATCCCCTTTGTGATTTCCCGTCTGGGAATGGGGGTGTTTTCCTGGGACACACGTTATTTCCCAAGACTTGGGAGTCGTGACGTCACGTCACATGACCAGCCAGCTGACTGACAGCTGTGTGTGATCTGTTTTATCTGCCAGCATCAACAACGATTCACAAACTGATGCAGAAAGGTGCTGCTGTCTACAGGAGACAGCCACAAACAACTGACATCAGGCTCCAACTGTGAGGTTATACTGTAGACAGTTTCACACCCACATGGACAAATTAATAATACAATTAGATTAGATAAACTAGATTATGCAATTTCTGAAGACATTACAGCTGTGATGCTGGGGAAGAGGCGTTTATCACTTACATGCTGCTGACTGATGAGAAGTTATTTCAAGATTGCATCTGAAAATTGCATAAAAAACAAGAAAACGCTGACATACAGGAAAAAATGTATTGAGAAGTTGAGAAAGTTCAAACGATGAAACAAAGGAAAATTGGAGAAGCAGAAAATGCAGACATCCTCAAAATGTGTGTGAAAAGTTGGAAATGAGAAACAGAACAATTTAAGAAGTAAATATTAGAACATAAGCAATAGATGACTAAAAGAAGAGCAATGAACCAGTGGAAGGATAACAGATGAACGACAGAAAGAGAAAACATTGAGGAAATAACAAAGGTCAAAAGGTCCTTCAGCTAATTTAAGAGGATGTTAAACAGGAGGCAGTTCAAGACATGAAGTACAGAAAAAATGTTTAGAGAAGAAAGGGAGCAAAAACTAAATAAAGAGCCTTTAAGAGAGTTTTTGAAAATATATTTTATGCATTTACTTTGAAAAGAACTTGCAGAAATAGGCAAGTACAATTACCAAATCTTACTCATTTATTATAACTTAGATATGTAATTCATAAATTTGCTAGGTATATCAACATTTCATGCTTATATTCTAAAAAAGGACTCGGTGGTAGTATTTGTGGATAACAGTCAAACAGTGTCATATACCTGAAATTGTATATATGCAATAATCTTAGTATTAATAATATTAGCACAACTGCAACTTTTTATTCCAGCATTGTCATTATGCTCTCTTAACAAAGCAGCCTATATGTTCATATTTTGTCTTAGAACTATACTCAGCTGTGAATGTAGTACAGCACTTGGCATAGAAAACCAATGTGCAGCCTAAACCATCCTACAATAAAACCCCTTCATGAAGATGATCATGTTGAGTTTAGGTTCAGACTGTTAAGCTGTTTTACCTGTGTACAGGTACTGTCTACTGTATTCAGCATAATAATAAATTCATAATCAGCAGTTTTAGGTTTGTGGAACTGTTTTGTCTAATAAACCAAGTGAGTGAAGCTGATGAATACATGAACAAGCATAATTAAACTAACAGCTGGCGTTAATAGTAAGACATAAAGTTTAGAAATAACACAGACCTCTTGTATCTGTGATGGTTGTGACAGCATCACTTTTATCATTTTGGCAGTTAAAACAGTAATCTATAGGAATACTGTAGGTTTTGTTAAAGTCAACACAAACAAACCCACCAAAGAAAAGTACTGGTGGACTGGTGTCCTACAGCTGGTCTCTTCTGTGCAGTCCTTGTCAAGGTGCAGTTCATTCACCAAAGAGCAGTACTCTCAGGGTTGTCTTCTGTTAGCCATGCTGCTACTTCATGCTGTCTTCATATATGTATAGAAAAATCATAGACAACATCAGTAATTTCAGTTACCAAAAAGACAAAACATTAAACAATGGTACATATTTAGCTGTGGTCTAAGACCAAGTTTCAGATTGGATACTAGATAAAATGTTACATTAGACAAAGAAGTGTCTGTTGTGTTTTGGTTAATGTTAGATGTTAGCCACAATGGTAACGTAAAAAACGAATGGAACATAATGTTACTAACCTCACATACCGACATGCAGACAGGTGACTGCACAGTGATTCACATTTGCACCCTGGAAGTTTCTCCCCTGCTTCCACAGATGTAGATAAATAGCCACATGTAGCATGATGCTACATGATAAGCGTCCCGCCCCCACAACCTGACTGGTCATTTCCAGGTTGAATTCTATTGGCTGAATTTTGACACCGTTGTCTCGGTAAAATTCGAGCGCGAGCAGAATGATCTGAACGCAGCAGGAGCAGAGAGGTTTGAGCAGGAGCAGAGAGGTTTAGAGCAGGAGCAGAGAGGTTTGAGCATGAGCAGAGAGGTTTAGAGCAGGAGCAGAGAGGTTTTGAGCAGGAGCAGAGAGGTTTAGAGCAGGAGCAGAGAGGTTTGAGCAGGAGCAGAGAGGTTTTGAGCAGGAGCAGAGAGGTTTTGAGCAGGAGCACATTGAATCTAAGTGAGAGCAGGGACATTTTAAGTGTGAGGGAAGGGTTTTGAGAGAGAGTATAACAAAACTTGAACATGAAAACATTAGTGTGCTCTCAAATAAAAGAACTATGCTCTCCACTAAAGATAGAAAATAAACTCCATACACCAGAGCTCCAAACACTAACAAAAACAAAGCAAAAGCAGGTGAAAAAGGAGGTTGAAACGAATTTAAAGAGGTTATAACAATTTATCCTTTTTTTTTTCTTCATATATCTTTCTGTTCAACTCAGGATGTTCATTTTTTGTTACCGTTTTAACTAGCATGCTACTGGTCCTGAGATGGTGGGCGAGGGAAGGGACCTTGATCTGTGATGATGTTTGATACCTAGTAGTGTAACAGGTGGTTCTTTGTTCATTTGGCTGAACCCTCTCATGAGAGTGCAGTGTTGTGTAACTCATTTGTGTCTTCTTTCTTTGTGCATTTTAGAACATATTAGTTCCTCCTATTTTATAATAAACCGCTCAAAAGACTATCTGGATTGAATTCTGTTTATTTCCACCACAGTCAACATTGAGAGTGATCTTGTCAAAAGATATTTTCTCAACAAGTTGGGTTAAAGTTGATGGTGTTGAATATAGAACTGGACTCATAATTTGCACTGCAATGGAAAACGATTTGCCAGTTTTTTGTCAAATAAGTGATATACTTTTTGAAGATCAGAAATATCTATTGGCAAACAAGCTATTCACAGAGAATTTTGATGTGCATCATCATGCATTCAGAATACTAAGTCAGGAAAGGTATATTATTAAAATGTCTGAAGTAAAATTTTATAAACCCTTTGATATTAAAAGTTCTTAGTGTCGCAGATTAAAGTTTGTATATAATAACTTCTTTTGTAATGTTTTCGTTCAACTGCAGAATGGACTGCAAAGGAGAAAAAGGCAAAAACAAGTTAAGTCAATAAATGTTGTTGTTATGGAAATTATTTTGTGTATTGGACTTAATTTAACTAATTTTCAAGGTAGATAGGTCGACCATAGCCTGCCATCACTCCAGGACTTGTACATCTCAAGGAACCAGAGACATGCAGCCAGGATTTGAGCAGATCCCTCTCACCTCGAATATGAACTCTTCCAGTCTCTCCCCTCTGGCTAGAGGCTCCGGTCCATCAGGACCAGGACCTCATGTCACAAGAACAGTTTCTTCCCTGCTGCTGTCAGCCTGCTGAACAATGCCCCAATTCTCCCCAGATGACTCCTGCACACACACCCACCCCCCAACTCACAGTTGCTCTCCCCTCTGAAGCTGCAATATTTTCTACCTCCAATGTTTACTCTTCTGCTTACTTCTTCTGCACACACATTATTTCTATTTTTATTTCTATTTATAGCCTGTTCTCTAACTCTGTTTTCCCAGCGACTTTATTGTTTTGATTCTTTACAGTTTTTTTTGCTTTGATACTTGTGTCTGCACCTGACATCATGACAAATTCCTAGTGCTGTAGTAAAGTACAGTAAAGTGTCCTTTACTGTACCTGGCAATAAACTGTTTCTGATTCTGATACACAAAGACGATGGGAAGTTGAACTATGACTCCCACTGTAGTCAATGCAAAATTCACGATAAAAAAAGTTGAATATCATAAAAGTTGAAAAGATGAAAAATAATAGCCCGGAAGGTAAGAAGAAGACATGCTTAGGAAGTGGAACAGCATAATAATTATGTATTTCACATGTACATGGTTTAGATTGCAAGTCTGGCAGCTCACCTACAGTAACAGCAGTGTTTCACTTGCGTCTGTTTTTCTAGACCGACAAACACAATACCTGGTGGTGCGACTGGAGAGAGACTGGCAGCAGAGAAAGGCATTAAAGTATGGTGAAAATTTGTCAAGTTCTGAGTAGACAAGAGAGATTTTTTTCAAATAAGGCATGAAGCGAAACAGTATTGTCCTATCAGTTTACAGCACAACTGTATCAGCAAACAGGAAGAGGAAGATTTTTATGTGAAAAATTAATAGTTTTGTAAATTAAATGTTTTTTAACAATTGCATCCAGATGAATAATTGTCTACTATGCTAGAGTTAGCTATATCACAAAGATGTCTCCCTAGGCAAAGTGAAACTCAACAGAATAAACAGCAAGTCAAAATGTTCACTAGCAATTTACTTTAAAAGTTTCCAGCAGCTGCTAAGTTTGATCTAATATACATTCAATGAGATAAAACAAAACAAAAATCACAGACATAAAAATCTAAACACATATGGTCCTAAATGAGAGCTACATCAGTAATCGGACTGACAGAAAGTCTGGATCGTCTAATAACAATTACTCTGTTCTATTCGTGTCCCAGTAAACACTGTCATCAGTGGCTCAGCATGCACACTATAACACTGTGATGTATCAAAATGTAATTTGTGGCTTTAGTTAGTTCAAAGATATTTTATGAAGCATGTCTGTACAAACGATAATATCAGCAACAAAACATTTGCTTCTTTTATCTACTGCATAGATTCAACTACAACAAACAACCCACAGATATACGAATGGAGTTTATAAGTGGGACTATTAAGATCAAACTGGGGGTAAGGCACCGTAGTGTACACTGATGTAAGGCTGTAACATCAGTCGTGCACCTCTCCACAGAGTGCTGATGGAAAACAAGTCATAGTTTCTTGCACAGCTTTCTGATGCCACAAAAGCCAAAAGAGCGAAAACGAAGATGCTCAGTATGAATAGTCCAACTCTGCAGATGGCTGTGTCCAAGATACCTGCACACCTTTAATAATGGAGAAAAACTGTGTGAACATGGTGAGTTCCAGAACAGAGAAAACATGTCCCTACACTTTCTTTCCTCACACAAGCTCAAGTGTATCTGGACCCATATTTGGATAAAAAGTTATCATGCCTCCAGTCACCACACAAACCATGGTCAAGGCAACTTTGAGAAGATGATGAAGAGGATAAGGGCTGAAAAGTTTTAGCCTTCGAGACATCCCTCGGCTTTGTGGCCCTGAGTGTTGTAAAAGAGTTAGTTAGTTAGGTGGTGGAGTCCCTGTTCCTACTGAAATAAGAGTAGGAGGATTAATAAATAACTTTTAATTTCTACTCTGGGGTAGGATTGTTTTTAGTCTGTGATTAACTTTCTGTTCGATTCCTAGAAGTGATTCTGAGATGCTTGACAAATATGGGCCCAGAGCGACTTTATGATGATGTGAGGAGCCATTTTATGATGTGAAACTGAAGTACCTTTTGGGCTGAAGGTCCACTGCGAGACTTTGAGGTTGCAGCAGCTCCTCACCATCGGTTTCCCCCTGAAAACACAATATCACTAATCTGCCTCAGAGTCTACAGTTACATAGCTGCTGTCTCACACACTTTGTAGTGGCACACTCTAGTGCTCACTTGTGAAAGTACAGAAAAATCAAAAGGTTGAAGTAAAAGTTATAATTTTTAAATATAAAGAGTGTAACCACAGGAATCAGAGAGAAAAGTCATACATGTCTTATGTATCTGGAGTCTGACATGCAGGTTCTTACTTCAGCTGAGGAAGTCAGAAGACTTATTTCGTCCGCAACGGACAGAGGGGGACAGAGCAATCCTTCCTTTTCTCCCATTCGGTTATTCATAGCGAAGCTGTAAACCAACACCAGGCACATATTACACTGTGAATGCAAACAGATCAATCAGTGCCTGTCATGATAGTCATATAAAGCAAGGATATTTTGTGTGTTACAATGAGGCCTCATCCTGTTTGTCCTCCAACTGCTTCCTCAGCTCCTGATTAGTCAGTCTGAGTTCCTGGAGCAGACAAGCAAGATCAGATTTATAATTTGATAGCAGGCAACAACTGAGTGAGTAACACATCTGTAACATGGAAAATATTGAGCATTTGCTCCCTTATGTCGTTTAAAATATGTAGATATGTGTAGTTACATCTGTCACTGATCAGCACTACGTCAACCAAGACACTCCACACTTCAGTTTGGATTTCTGTCTTTTGCCTTTGAAAAGGTTTAAGTAATTTATATGATGTTCTAATTTTCTTTTTCTATTAGGAGTTGGGAGCTTTTTGGAGATTTATTTTCATAAATAATAATGAATAAAAACATATTTACCTGTATGAAGTTGGAAGATTCTTCTAATATTTCCTCCAAGTGCTTTAACTTCAAGTTTTTCTATGACAAAAACAATACTGTTTTCTATTCAAATAATGAAACATAACCCTAGACCATCAAGCTATTCATGTTGAATTTCAAAGACAATAATTATTTAAATTATTATTAGCTGATCAGATGTCTTCACCCCTACCTGATGAATAACCTCATCTCTATCCTGCAGCACTAACTGAGCCTCCTCTATTTCTTTCTGAAGAAACACATGGCATTAACAAATCGTGAGCTGGTTGATAGTTTCAGCCAACTACTGCACAGAGGGGTGGTATAGATGAAGAAGAAACACTAAACACCTACCAGTTGAATCCATCATCTTACCTGGAGTGTGTGAAGTGCAACATTGAGCCTGCTTGAATTAATCTTGTCCTGCTCTCTCTCTTGCTGGAGGCTCTTGAGCTGAAAAGGTCAGAATGACATTTAAATGTGAAAAGTGTTTATTTAAATTTATGTACCACTTCTAGCAACAACATGACGATGCCTCACATCAAAACGTTTCAGCACAATCCCTGACTGTGATTCTTTAAAAACACAGACTTCGGCCCACTGCTGCAGCATATGATAGATGGAGTATGTTGTGTAAAAATAATTAACATCATACCTCTGCAGTTAGTCTTTTATTTTGTTCCTTCATCGTGGTGGATTCCTCGTCCTCCTGCACAAAAACTCAACAACTTGAAGTGTCATCTGAAAACACTCAAAAATGTTAACCCTAGCTGACAGGTTCAGGTTTACCTGTTTATCTAATATAATTTCTGAGTTATATGTTGTGACATCACTGTTGAAAATTTGGAGATTAAATCTCTTATTTTTCAGTGCATGTTGAACAAAACTGCCTGAATGTTGTCACGTTCCTGTATAGTAGCAAAGCTGGAGTAGACAGTTATCAGAGTTAAGCACCAATTTGACAAAAGAATACAAGACCAGACTTTGGAGATTTTGCTTTGGCTGACGACATGATTTAGCTGTGGATGAACTGTGTGACACTCAATTCAATATTCTAAACTTAATTAATTGCTAGAGCTGATCAACAATAAAGGCACATCCATAAAACATGTGTGTGATACTGTGATACAATATAATGTGTGGTTACGCACCAATTTCTGAGTCTTTCCATTGCATTTATTTACATCGAGTTCATTGGTCAGGGAGGACCCACCAGGCTGTTCTTCAGTCTGCTGTGTTGCACTGACGGTCGTCTCCAGGCTGACAGATGCAGGAACACAAAGTCCTGTTAAAACGCTGATTTAAAACCATTAAGTAAAAAAGGAGTAAATAATAAAGACAATATATATTCAATCTAGTAAAGGTATAAACCACAAACTGTGCTAAAAGTAACATAAAGATCAAATTATGTATATTAATTATAGATTATGAACATCGAGGATTGCAATGTAAAGTTTGATATTCAGACAGTACAGGGACCTTCTGTGACTAGTTACACTTTCAATTGTTTTTTGAGGGCGGCGTTCTCTGAGCGCAGCGCTGCCATATCATCATCTGCAACATCCAGCCATTGCCTCATCTCACTATTCAGGTTCCTTAGCTGGTTCTGGCTGTACTCCAGCTCTGCTATTTTCTCAAGCATCTCCTCCATTGTCCTGCACACACAGAAGAGAAAAGGCTTCATAAATTGCTCCTATGTAAACTCAACAGCTTAAGTTCATACAGTGAACATCACTCACATGTGTTCTTCTGGGACATCCATCCTACTAGTTAATTCCTCGCTCCTCCTGTTGGCCACCAGCTTTCAGAACATGTCCAGAGGTAACTTTAACTTTATTTAACCATATAAATGCATTTTAATATTGTAACACAATGTAATACACGTTTAAAGGTCAGATGACATGAAAGTAAGAGTTTATTTAATAACCAAGAAGCAAATGATGAATAATAATAATACCACCATTATTAACCATTAATAACAAGCTGGCTAAGGTGAAGCAGCAGAATTTGAAGAAATGAGTGGCTATCTTAACAAAATGAAAAGGTCCATTTATGGATTAAAAACATTTTTCATACTTTACATTAGCTGCAGATAACTTACCACGTTAACGTTACCTCTGGTGATTTTAACTCCGTAGCATCAGAAACATCTGTAGCAACATTAACTGGCCTCTTCTGCAAAATTGAAAGCTGTTACCATCAACATATTCTATGTGGTTAGATACTAAAAATGTAACGCCGCATTTAAGATATTTTTGAGAGAACTTCGGTAATGTGCATGTTATTAATTAGCTTAGCGTGTTAATGCTAATATATTGGCTAGCTAAGATGCTAACTAACACCTTACACAAGTCTTACACACAAAAGAAATTCAGATTCAGTGCTTTTAAAGTCACAATGACATGATAAATGCTTCTCACTGATTAGCTAGCGTTAGATAACGTTTACCAGCTAGCTTAGTTAGCTAACCTAACAGTTGAGAAGTGGACCAAAAGTTACCATATTGGTTAAACAAACGGTTTATCCTCAGTATTTTCCGCTTTACGTACCAGCAATGAGTCCAAACTAATATGATTAGCTGTAGCAGCACATTTTGTCTAACTAGCTGCCAAGCTAATGAAGTCTGCAAGTTAATAAGCACCTGACCGTTAGCAACAGCTAACTAGCTAACTAACGGCTGTGATAAATCACGACAGATGGTTACACACAGGTAGAAATGATCATTTCAAAAAGATTTTCATGAGGACGTCTCCAAAAAGTGTAATGATCACGTTTCTGTTATTTTACAGCTAGTTATTTTATATTTTGACTTCTTTTCAGTTGTATTGTATTAATAACTCGGTAGTTTTACTGCATTTGAATGTGTGAATGTGTGTGTGAGGAAGTATGTGAACTACAGAACACATTTTCAACCCCAAATTTAATATTGTACTTTATTACAACAACACAACTTATACAGGAGAACCAAAAAACGTTTGAACATTTTGCATTGGTTGATACGTCCCTTGATGGTGTTTTCAAATAGCAGAATCAAATGATGTGACCCATGTGGAACTGCACAAAACAAAAGCCCACATATATATTTAGCAAAATAAATTAACATGTAAACAATGATTTTGATGCAAATTTTAGGGTAAGATATAAAAAGCACTCGTCAAAAAAAGGCTTGCAAGATTTCACAACATTTTAAGGCAAAGAGGATTAAGATTACACAAGCGACACTGCAGGAGGAGAGAAGACTGCAGTGAGTTAATGGAAATTCAGATGGCATCAACATATTAGCAGTATCCCAAATCCATACTGCATAAGAAACAGAAGCTAGTGACAAAATAAAGTAAACTCAAAACAAACAAATATAGTGGCACAAATGTATTGTGTTAATTTGGTAAACTCGTGTATACAAATGGCAAATTATTAGGAACTGAGAGACAGCTTAGCTTTAGCAGATGTCGTGTAAAACACTCCAGGTTTAGTTTGGTTTGGTTTGCAGTAGTCCCTTACTCCGTGAAATATGGAGAAAAATTCACGTGGCATCTATAGGTAGATTTTAAATACTGTGTTCATTAAATATTAGTTTGTAAATTGCAACACTAGAAGTTAAGACATCAAAGTGAACCCCTTGTCAGTGCTTTACTGTGTCATCTAGTGCAACAACATCCAGTAAAAACGTCAGTGTAATAAACTCAGCTGTAGCTCAGGAGTGGGTGTAAAGAAGTGGAAAATACAAGCACGTCATAGCAACGGACATGAGGTAAATGACTGTGTATTTTATAATCCTACGGTCTATTGCAGAACATTGCAAGCCAATTTAGTTCCATCTTCAGATTTAGGCAGATTAAATGTGAGAAAAACTCACTTTAGTAGTCATAAGTTCTGACACGAGCACCATCCAATAGTCTTAGTCAACAACTGCAAGTGCCTGTCAATGAGGATTTATACATTTTTCACGGTCAACTAAATACTTTCTTGTTTCATTGTTGTACGTTTTCAGTGCTCAGGATGCCAAAGTAACACTGCTAATTTCTGTGTTATTCTATATTCTGAGGCCAGCCTCAATTAGTGTACAGATCTCTTGGCCAAAGTCAATGTATCTTTCAAAGTAGACCCATAATTTCTTTCCCTCAACACAGACAACGGCTACAGAGAAGATACTGGTACAGAGTTATACCCAATAACATCTTTACCGACCACATACTATTCTAGCTTCTTCCCATCCCAAGCTACCTCTTCTCGAACTGAGGTGATCCTCCCTGCTGCTGCTCGCCAACATTAACTACCACCACTGAAGTAAATACAAGCGCCCTGTTAATATTCAGACTTTCAGCTGTTACCGAGTGGGTTCCAGTGATCCTGTGACCTGAAAGTTTATCCCATCTCCAGGTAGAGGTGATGGGATGAGTGGGGAGAGCCAGCAGAGGTACCAGCGAAGGCCCAGACCATGACGCAGGTTGCCCAGGAGTCCAAGGTTGTAGGGACGGCGGGATGAGTACCACTCCCTGGTTGTCTGTCCCCGAAACAGCAGGAAGAGGTGGAAGAAGAAGAAGGCGGACACCAGCAGAAAGCCCACCACGCACGTGTCTGCAATGAAGGCAAAGGCGAAGGCACGTGCAGAGACCTGGCCTAGGTCACAGAGAAGAGACACCATCAGTAATGACACTCATGACTTTGGTTAAATGGCCTTCAGCCAGTGCAGCAGACGTATAAAGACAATATCTACTTGCTTTAATAATTAAAGAGAGATTAGTAGGCCCCAGTGTTTGTAATTAAATACAAGATAAAATATCCCCTGGTGATAAAGTGCCATTTTTTAACATTGATTATTTACCCAGTTTGACTTTTAAGGTCACCCACATGCGTTAATGATTGCAAGTACTATTCCCTGCGGAACAACGTGGCTAATTAACAGAACATGATGACCAGAGTTTTCTCTCTAGTGGGAAGATAAATAAAGAGAAGCAGGAAAACAATGAAGTAGGCAGCAAGAATCAAGGGCACATTGTCTACTAAACGCTTGTTTAAAAGATTCAGTTAAATACAGTAAATCAAAAAGCACAAACAGAATTGTGTAACCTTTATGTAATGTTATGTAAGACTGCAAAAAGGATCACTTTTGTCCAGAAAATGAAACAAAACAAAAACCGCTATTAATTATCTGTCATTATCAGTCATAATTTTAAAGTGCAAACAGCCATTTATCAACTTCCTGGAAACAGTGAAAACTGGATGGAGAGCAGAGACGTCTCATATTTGACGTGTGATTATAAGAATAATATCACTGGCAATTTGTGAAAATGGAATAATTAGAGTAATTTTCCACACAAAAAGCCAAACATTTGCCTCTTCCAGCGACTCCATTGTGAGAATTTACTGATTTTCACTGTAAGTATAATATTCTGCGGTGAAAGACAAAACATCCAAAGACAAATCATTAATAAGGAAAATTATTTTATACAGAATAAGTACCACAGTTAAGAGAAACAGGTGCTGACGTGTGAGAAACCACATCCTACCTGAAACCAACATGATCCAGGGTATGAGTAGCAGCAGGATGCTGTGCACAGTCACTCCCTCCTTCAGTATGACAATGAAGACCTCTGCGTTCATCAGCGTGGCGTACAACAGCCCAGACCACATAAACAACAAGCAGCTCAGGAAGTACCGGTAGTTACGGAACCCAACACACTGACCAAAAAAGACACAGTGGTGATCCCGCCGCAGCACACACACCTTACAGTCGTAGCAGTGAGAGCAGCGTGGAGGGGTGTGTGTCTCACATGTATAACAGAACCTGTGTGACAAATAAAAAATATTATTTATGTTCAGAGAAACAGTCTAAACTCATAATCAAATAAGAGCACTGATATTGTGCTTTTTGGAACAAACCACATCTCTAAGTAGATTTATAAAAGTCTTATGTTGACAAAATGACGATATGTTCTGTGACACACTGATGAATCTCGCAAAAAGTGGTGGATATTAAAGTGTTACGTATTCTCCATTTTACTGGTTTGTTGTTGGGCAGGTGCAGAATATTTAAGGTGTTCATAGTGTGGATAAAATGGGAGAAGCAAAGTAAGTATACTGCTTTCCACACTGTGGATTGTTTAAATATTTTTTGCCTTATTTCTACACAAGTTGCTCTATATTTTGCATAGAATTGAGTGTTCTGTTAAGAAATGGGGTGTATCTTTTTTCTTATTTAAAAAACTAATGCAATGGTTGTTTTTTTAATACAAGTCATAAAAAATCTGTTGCTTGGTACATGGAAAGTATGTGTGCAGCTACAGGTGTTCGCCGACATATAGTTTACATTCACATCAATTTTTTTATTTAATTATACTCTAACTGCCATTCTTTCATTTTATGTCTTATCTCCCTCACCCCTTCCTTCCTTACCTCCACCCCTGGCCCATGCCCTCTCCCCCCAGGAACACTCCCTTGATGCTAGGGCTGGTTCTGAGGAAGAGCAGGGCGTTCCAGCAGATGTTTCCCAGCATGAAGTACTGGCCCAGCAGGTGGATCATCTTCCACCAGGACGACCACTCCGTCTTCTTCTGGTCCGCCTCCAGCGGAGCCTCAACCAGGACGAGGTAGCTCACCTCCCCGGTGATGGAGAAAACAAGGAACGTGTTGAGCACCACAGGGAGGTGGCGACACACCCTGTCCACCCTGCTGAACATTTTACTGGCAAAACTCGTCATGTTTCTCGCTCGTCCAGCTGTTTTCCGTGTTTGAATCACAGCTCGGTGGAAGGACTGGTTTGACAGACGCACTGTGGTAACGCTGTTAGCTTAGTTAGCCAATAACTGCTCCATTACCTTAATGACCGACGATAAATCAACCGCATTATATTAATAATACCTAGAAGATCTTCGGAAAATTTTACCGTAATGTTAAGTCGTAATTACGACGCTGTTACTCTCTATAAAAGCCCTTCTTTACCACGGTCTTCTGCCACTGGACGGAATCAAGCGTCTGTCAACAGCTGCTACACGAAAATATTTCCGTAAGGCTACAGGACACTTTGGTTCCGCTTTCACCGCCGCATTTCCCAGGAAACAAATCTAACATAAAATGGTTCATAAGCACATTTACACACGAAACATACTAAACCAGTGTACATTTCGGATACACTTCTTCTTTCTATGTTCCTTCAGAGAAACATATTGTACCTTTTACTCCACTACATTTATTTGACAGTTTTTAATTACTAGATTTTTCCATGCAAAAGACATACAGAAAAATATTATGCTTTATTATAATACTATCAATATATATATGAAACGGGTAGTTGATTAATCTAGTTGTCAGTTGACTAAAATATTAAATGTCTCAAAAACATATTTGTTCTTATTTTTCATGTGTCTCCTGTCATATAATGTAATGTCATGGTTCCAGCTTCCAACAATTTTCTTTTTTTTAATGTCTATTTGTGTGTGTGTGCAACTCCTCAGTGTGCGAAAACAAAATATGTACAGAAATGTTGTTGTGTAAATAGATAAATAACATCAGGTTATTTAGTTTGTTTAATAAAGGAACAAGGTATATACTGTTCTATGGGAAAGGTAACCTTAAATGCCTTCTGGTGTGATCTGTCGCTATACAGAAAATAGAGTAACATAAGATTAACTTAGCCTTATAGGAGGAGCGGTATAATATAATATAATATAATGGTAGGGGAAACGCTCTAAATATTGCACAATATCTATTTTACTTGAATTGAAATTTTGTTACTCTAGAAATGACTTGAATTTTGCATTGTTTTATATTTATATATATTATAAATGTTTTTGCTTGAGGAATAATGCCCCGCAGTACATATTTGTGTAAAGAGAAGAAGACTGTATAACATATTGAAATATAAATGACTTGATTGAATGATTGAAATTTTTATTTTTAGTAAAAATTTTAAAATAAAAGCTCTTAAATAATCTATAGATTATTTGATTAATAGAAAAACATTTTGATAAATTAATCAATAACAAAATAATTGTTAGGTATGTACAACAGTATAACAGTCACAGGATATGATACTCAGTGCATTTGTATTTGCTCACTCCACCTGATATGATATTATGATGTTATGATATGATTGTCCTCAGATGGCCGGACAGATGGTTTCTTCACTTCCCCACGTTTCAGAAAAAAAGTAGAAATTAACTGTGAATATGATTCAGTATCAAGAGCCATGGTAATTAATATGGGTTTGAATCTTTTCACCTATGTTGATGCTTCTATAAATTTAGTTTCAAAGACTATGTGGCATTTAAAAAGTTGTCATTGCTGTTTAACCACATCCATGTGTTAGATTGGCAGCATGTCTCTGGTCCCTCCCCCAAAGCGCAGACCTTAATCCCTGATAATCTCGGCATCTACTGAAATCCTGCAGTCATGGCTGCATCAATGGAGAATTTACTGTCTCTTGGACAGCTGACCAGCACAGAAAGGAACACTTTCACAAAACAAAGAGATCACAGTGTAAAACAGAGGTAAGCTCCCTGAATGATGCCATGAAGGAAGTGACATTTGTAGAATTTTGAGATTTCAGTAGTTATGGTCTCTAAACATGATCATAATTACATTTGTTTGAGAAGGATTTGTAATGTGTGGCACTTTTCTTCATGAATGGGATTTGGAGACTACATTAATAGAACGTTTTAAAATTATGTTTTAATGTCAGCAGTAAATTCTAGTATTGTCAGCTCAGAGCTAAGTGAGCTAAGGTGGTAAATTCAGCACTGTAATGCGGTTCCTATTTCTTTCACAGTGTCAACAGGCCAGTGCTGTCACACGCTGACATCTCAAATTTTCAGAGCTACAAACATTCGTAAGAGAGAGAGAGAGAGAAATAAACAGTATGGTTCTTTCACTGTGCATCATTGCTGATGGAAATGTGTTTAAGTCTGTGTATTTGTGTGCGCTTGTTAACTTCAGGAGAGTGATGCAACTACAGCAGCGCTGGCAGGAGCTGAAAGAGCGAGAGCTTAAAGCACAGCAACACAACAGGGAGCTTCTGCAGCAGTTTGAGAAAGCCCAGGACACACTGAAGGAGATGCTAGCACGCAGTGCTGCCATGAAAACTATTCGGGTGCATACAAACACACACACAGAATTTAGGAAAAGAGGTGTTGCAGCTATACTCATTTAACCAAACACACTGATCAGCTGTGCTTTACTCTTGACTGTGGGAAGGTGCTGAAACTTCTTTTTTGACCTTTGACCCCTGCAGCTAGAGTATGAGCGGTACCTTGAGGAGAGCACCCCTCGCTGGCAGCAGCAACTCAAGGAGAAAACACAAGCTCAGAGGACGGTGAGAGTACAGTTGTTAATTGTTGATTGTTTTGTCTGAACTTCTGGATTCTTGATCACACAGTACTGTCAGTACTAAAGTGAAAAACAGTTTCTTAAACAGAGAATGGAGGACTGTTTATGGAAAAATATGGAAGAAGAACGAGCGACAAAGCCCTTTACAGATCAACATAAAAATACACAAGGTTTGTTCTCTTCCTCACTCACTTTAGGAAATGATATTAGCATATTTATAGCTTAATTTGAAGGAGTTTCTTTTGGGGAAACTTGGGAATTTGATACACTGCCCAAGAAAATAGATATTTCAATACATTTGCTGAGTCACAGGAATGTTTCACAAACTATTTTCCACAATTAAAATGCATTTCTTTGTGCTGATATTTTATTTGTAGCATCACACACCAGGATTTCTTTACTTTAATGCACAAATAAACATTTTTTGTCCTTGTTTGCAGGCTCTACCAAAAAGCCGCAGGACTTTGCTGCAACTCGAGAGCACAACAGTCCTGACAATCGCTCAGAATACAACTATGATGGCTACTCTAATCCAGCCTACATACAGTCTTCCTGGCTGACCCGCCCTCAATCCCAGACAGTGAAGTTTCCCGCTAGAGTGTACTATCAACCTCGGAGTTCATCTCATGCTCCTCCATCTTTCCTCCCACATCCTCACCCATTTATGCTCCACCAACCTGCCTTCTTGCCAACTCATCATCACCCCTGGCC
Source organism: Helostoma temminkii (assembly GCA_900302695.1). Taxonomy (NCBI): domain Eukaryota; kingdom Metazoa; phylum Chordata; class Actinopteri; order Anabantiformes; family Helostomatidae; genus Helostoma; species Helostoma temminkii. The sequence continues at coordinate 68,133 of OMLM01004843.1, forward strand.
CAGGCAGGACGCCCCTGTTTGGTCTTCCCGGCAGACTGACTGCCCCTGGCCCTGGACTGCTGGTGGAACTGGACTTCCTACAGGTTCTGAAGCTCTGTGGGGCCAACTCTACACTGAGGAGCCTCCTCCTGAGTCGAGGGGTTCACACGTTGTGGCACAGGAGGTTGAGACAAGCAGAGCAGCGAGCTTCAAGAGTGAGCTGGATATTAAACCAGGTGGGGATAAAAAGTATCACAACAAAAAGCACTTATATCTCTGTGTTTCCATATAAACGTATCTTTGTATGTACTGTGCATATGTAGTTCGTCTGTCCAGTGGATATACAGAAAGCAGCGAGAGCGGCAGGGATTCCAGTCAAGTGATCAGAGAGAAGAGGAAGAGGAAGGAGAAGCGAGGAAGATCACAGTCCAACTCCTCAGATCAAGAAATGCACAGATCTCAGCAGTGAGTATATTTTACTGTTATTTTTTACTATATCAGGATATCATACTATACATTCCCATGTTTTATTCCTTGTATATAATAAACATTTCAACCTTATTACTTTCGGTCTATATACCAGGAGCAAAGTTGTCTTTAGCCTTATACCACACCTTTTATTTACATACAGTACACAGTATGTCAGTGAACCTTACAGGCAAAGCAGTGTCTGCTCGTAATCCCTTCTCACAGCCTGCATGTGTCCAAGGTGAAAGCAGTTCAACTGAGAGTGATGACAGAATGAAACTACCTTCACTGATTTCACTTTTAAATAGTTTGTCAGTTTAACAAGTGAAACTTTTTTTTGTTTTAAAAATGCAAATAAGAGAAAAAATCAAGTTTTTAGCTGAATTAATATAAATCTTACAATACGCAGGTAAAAACCTCTAACGTACTGTGTTCATATGTACTTGTTTGTAATGCAAAGTAACTAAGTAGATTATTAAATTACGTTAGTTATGTACAACTGCACTGTGTTAAACTAGTTACAAGAAATCCAGGTTCATTTAATGCTACTTTATACTAAACTATGTTTCATGAAGAAATATTGTACTTTTCACATTTGACAGATACAAATGTACTTATGATCACATTACAGTCACAAGATCTAGTCTGCACAACAAATGCATTTGCTAATTTATGTTTACTTTAATTTAAAAATAATTTTATTTGAAGTGTGGTATATTTATTTGGTGGTACTTTTTAAAAATAATTTACCATATTACCATTTATCTGTCTACTGTATATTTTGTTTTTGTTCTTCCAGGTCATCTAGTGCTGTTATCATTGCATCAGCTGCAGTGGTTCAAAGCTCTGAAAGTGATGCTTCCTCAGTGAGAGGCAGCACAAAGACAAGGCGGAGGAGTGGGGGACAAGTTGTTCCATCACCAAAGACAAAGAAAATGACAACAGAAAGAGCAGAGAGCAAAGGAGATGACTCTGGGAGCCAAAAAGAAGTGAGTCATTGTGATGGTGAAGCGTCAGGGAACCACACTGAGGAATCTTCAAGTGAAAATGCAAGAAATCAGAGTGTCTATGACAAATCTGAGAAATGTGGAGAAGAGTCTGGAGGCATTAGTATAAAGCTTAAAAATGTAGGTGGAGGTGAAAAGGAAAAACAGGAGAGTAGAAGCTCTGAGCAAAGCAGTGCAGAAGAAAATGATGAGGAAGAAGAAGGGCATGAGGCAGATGTGGGAGGTGATGTTGAGGATCCTGAAGAAAACAAGAACAGTCTGAAAGAGGAAGAGCAAGAGGAAAAATATGAGGAGGAGCATGGTGAGGAAGCTTTTGCCAGAAAAACAAGTAAAGAAGAAGAGGAGACTGAAGCAGAGGATGATATGAAAAAAGATGAAGATGAGCTAGAAGATGAAGACTGTGAGAAAAGATCTGCCTCCTTCCAGGATGGAGAGGTGGAGGAGGTTGAGAGTGAACAAGATGAAGATGAGACAGAGGAGGATGAAGATGGGTCTGCTGAAGGTGAAGAAGAGGAGCAGAAGAGTGACAAAGCAGGAGAACTAGAGCAGGAAAGCAGTTCAGAGGACAGCATCATCTCTCCACAGGAAAACAGGTAAAATGACGAAGAATTCAATAATTTTCTTTGCAAATAACACCTGAACTACACTGACTGTGTTTTTTTGATCTAAAAGGATGCATATTATTCCTGAGGAAGCAGATGAAGAAGATGATGATGATGATGATAAGGGGAGTAAAACAGAATCCTGTGACGGTGACGACTCAAATGAATTCAGCGAGGAGGACGACATAGAGAATCTCCTTGCACCTCAACAAAAAAAGAAAGAGTGAGTACAGTTTTTATTTCTCTGAACACAAAACAAATCTGAATATGTGCTTCTAACAATTTTTTACTTTACATATTTTTAGAGAAAAGGACTTAAAAACGGAAGAGAAACCCAAAGGTACAGTTCCAAGTCACTACAGCCAGAAAAAAACAAACAAAGAACTTGTTTTTGAAGGTGTTGACTCTGGGAAATATTCTATTTCTCTTCAGCTGTTTGTGACAACATGAAGATTTTTCAAGTGGAGGACGAAATATCAACAAAGACAGATCACCAAAGTGACTCAGATGAGTTTGACCACTTTTACGATTAAACATGCTGTTGTGAAACTAGCACAAATATTTTGTTTTCAGGTATTTAGGAATAGAAATCTAAATGTTAAATGGAATAACCCCACTTTATTAGACTGCCTTACACACTAATTAAACAATGATTTATTTTATTTGACTAAAACATAAATACAGAGCAAATTTTAAAGAAGGTTAATTTCTCTTCCAATTTGAATCAGACACTGAATGAGAAGTAAGGAGAAAGGAAAAAAGTAAAGTACAAAGGATGACAATAATTTATTGGTTGTTGCTGTATCTTAGTTACTTAGCAGTTACCAATCACAGCACAGTACCCTGCAGGTGTGTTAGATAAAAATAAAACAATGGGGAAGATGCTTTTAACAGTACAGTGAGTAGTTTTGGTTTGTTTTTTTTACATAATGTACATCAGCTATTAAATCTGTTGGCAAACTAGTCCTGATGGATTCAGGTCACATCTTCTGTTCGTGTTAGATTTTCACCACCTGAGCAGCCAAACATGGGCTCACTCTCTTCCCGTCTGAAGCAGAGCTGCGTTGAATGAGCAGCCTGCCGTACGTCCCACCCACCTGGCCTTTGGTCAGACGAGCAGGATTGATACAGACACAGCCGACAACATCCTGAGGACAGGAGGAGATGAAGTTTTAAAAAGGCATATTTGCATATCAACATAAATATGAACAGATCTTTCTTAGGTTCTTTAATGCAAATATTTCAGATAAAAAGCACAAAAATGTGAACTGTGAGCAACCGTACGTTTTGAACGTGTGCTTCTTCTGAATGGATCAAGTAGATGTTTTCAGTGATCTTGTTTTTCATTTGTTTTTTTTCTAGAAGCAACGGTAATTATGTTTTCTGACATCTTTCAAACGTATGTTTGTAGGAATGTTGAACTGTTTCTGGCTGGTCCAGATTAACATCTGTTTAAACTGTCTGAATTACTTCCACATGGTGGTCGTTATGTGTTTCCTGCCATGACGACTAAACGCACTAAATCTTCCTTACTTCAGCGTATGTTACATAACTTTAATTAAATGGAACTCTAGCAATGCCTCAGGCTTATGGTGTTCTGTGGTATTACTCTGCTTTTTCTGATAACATTTTGATCAACAGCTTTCTTACGTTTCCTTATTAAAAGTTTTCTTTTTTGCATTACTGAAACTGAAAAGTTGGCACTCTGCGAATGTTAGAGTATTTCTATTGCACTTCCAGTAAACTACTAACTATAAAACATGGAATGCGTGTTTGTGTACAGGAGGTCTGCACCTTTACAAAGTACCGCAGCTCAGAGGGAATGATGAGAACATCAGGGGTCAGTGGCATCTGACCGAAGCTCTGGAATTTCTCATAATCCATGTTGACCTCCTCCACAGGGGGGTACAGTGGGTAGTAGCTGAAAGTGGTAACGCAAACACGTGTCATCAATTTTGTGCAACTTCAAAAACAAGTAGTTAACTATTTTTCTTTAGGACTCCTACCTCCTTTGGGTGAGCATGTGTTTCAGAATACGTGAGAATCTTTCTGATCCAGTGCCACTGCAATACAAGCCACAGCTTTAGTTACTGTAACACCATTAGACCATGTGGCAGAGAGCAGTTTGTTCATGTGGATAATGTGACAGAAAGTGAAATGAAAACACATTTTTGATTCAGTTTTAACTGAACTCAGAGTGAAGGGCAGCAACTGCAGTTTAAACACGGTCCTCACCAGCTGATCTCTTCTGCGCCCATGTGGAACAGGATATCTGTGGACGTCAAGCCAAAGGTCACACCGTCGATGAGCAGGGTGCAGGGGTCAGGGACCAGGGTGACACGCTGCAGAGTGTGAAGAGAAACAAACACTGATGATGATGGTGCAGATGTGCATTTACCAGTCACTTAACAGATGATTCTTAGTTTCTCTGCTTAAATCTTTTGCAGATTCAAGTCACACAACTGAGACTTTAAAATCTGTAGATTTAGTGTGCATTTACAGTCAGGTCTTAGTATGTCTGACCTGGGCCTGATCCTTGCTGAGGTTTGGAAGAGTGAAGGGAGGCTGTGGGTAGATAAAATGGTGGTGGATGTCTCTCTGGGAGGGCACAAACACTAGACGACAGCCCACACTGGATAAACAAAACATGAGGCTTCATTAAACAATTTCCATACCATAAGGAGCTTAAAGATTCTTGGGAGGTTAGGGGGAATGTATGATGTACCTTTTGGTGCCATCCACAATACTTTCAATACACCTTGAGAAAATGGCCTCAAATGTCTCAGTCACCTGAGCTTTCTGTTGGAGAAACAGAGGAAACAGTTGCATATTTTTACGACCAACTTGATTTGAGTGATCTTAACAAAAGCATGATGAATGTAAAGAATCCACAATGCCACACTTGGACGTAAACATGAAAATCTGACTTTTTAAAATTGAAAATATAAGTTATAAATATAAGCCATGTTCATAATTAAACCTACCTCAATTTGTTCATGTTTTGAATCCACGAATGGTCCAAGCTGGAGAATAAAAGGTGAAGTTAGAATACACACAACATTGATAGAGGCAGTTAGGTCCATAAATAACAGGGAAGAGTAACAAGGAAACAGGCCACATGTGGCCATGCAACATTATTTATGATCCCCCAAAATGGGTGTGTGTGTATGAAAATGGCCTTGACTCACATCTTGAGTGTTTTATATCAAATTAAATGTGTTGATGTACAAATTCCATACATCTCATCTTTCTTACATTATTTATGGACGCAAAAGTATTTAAGAGCATTTGTGTCATCTGTGCTTAAGAACTACAGACTATAACGGAGCAACAACTGTACCAGCAGGCAGACGTCAGGACGATCCCTGACAATGACATTGATTAAGTCCAGCAGAGGGTCAAAGCTCAGACTGTCAGATGGAGTGTATGGTCCACAGGCCACGAGAACATTCATTGGCTCTGCAATCACAAGAGATCAACAATGTGTGTTTAGTCTAGGGCTGAAAAAATTCCTCAAGAAACTCGAATAACTCTTTTACAAAAAATCCTCAATGCAAATTCTTTGCCTCGTAGCTTAGTTTAATCTATGTGTTTATACACAGTCCACGTTTCTCACATAGGAGACGAGATAAAAATGGGTTGGATGAGTTTTAAAGTGAGTGACATGTTTAATTAACATTGCCGCACAACTCGAGCCGGTCCGACTTTGAGATTTATTATTCAGTCATTCAGGTTCTGAACTTTGTGTGGATCCATGCAGGACTCTGGTCTGCACTGACTCTTGTTCCATCCTTCCTGTCCACTCATTTTTCCTCCTATAAAAGCCAAAGCCACCAAGAAGACAGTAAAGGCTGATGTTATGCCTGAGCTGCAGTTAGGTTTTAAGTAAGCTGTGCAACTCAAACGCATTATTTATTTATTTATTAATATTTCCAGTTTAGAAAATGTTTTCTTAAAAAAACAGAATGTAAAATGTCCCTAAAATTACAGATATTATTGTCTGCAATTTAAGCAATACAAATATAGATTTTAAAAGAAGACAAATTAGTTCTTCATTTTAAAAGACTTTTGTGTATATTTACTGCTTCCCTTAAATAAAATAAAATCACAAAATTGTTAGAATACTCGATTACTATGATAATCGATAGCCGCAGCTCTAGTTCAGTCATATAAACGACTGAAGGCTCCAAGAACAGACATGTTCATTTAACTACCAGATTCGCAGAAAGTTACAATTACCAGCCTTTGTCATAGTATCATAGTATAGCATTTCCTACCTTCATCCATCTCCATTTTCATCTCAGATGTGTAGAAGGGAAGAGGAAGTCCCTGAAGAAAGACATTTACAGATGTCATACAGGCTCTACATTTAAATGCCGAGATACTCTGAAAAAGTACTCCAAATAAATACTGTTTCATAAAGGCAATATGTTTGATTATTAGTAGCTGACCTCGTAGAGTTTGGAGGCCATTAGTTTTCTTCCTGTTGTGTTCATCCCCTCCATCACTACCACCTATTAAAAGAGGGCAGACCAGGACATTAAGCTATACGCCAAGAGAACCAACACTTGCATGTGGTTATACACTCTTATGTGGGAGTTGTTTGGTAGTTGTCAGAGTTCTCGGTCAGACGCTGGGTGAGCCTCCAGCCCAGGACCTTGGCATGCTCTGTTACTCTTGGTGGTCATATAACCTGCTGCACATGAGCTTAAGTGCAGAGGCAAAGGAGAGCCCACCACTAAGTGTGTGATTAACTACTGTAAAAATGGCAGAAAGTGGTAGAGAGTTGCACAGCTAAATGTAATTCTTAGAGCAACACAGACATTTGATTTAACAATTACAAAAGACATCATGTATTTTTAATACAATTTAAAATAATCTCAAAAACGAGAAGTTTGCTTTTGCTCACCTGACCAGGAAACAGGGAGTACTCTTTGAGCTCCGATAGATCGATAGGTACTTGCTGACCACCTTGTTCTGGTCCTGCCTCCAACAGAACCGACTGTGCGTTCAGTTTTCCATTACTGTCACAGCACACCTGCCCCAGCACTGTTATACTGTCCTGTACATGTTGACAAACAGACACATACAATGATAATTCCATACCACTACATCTAATCAAAACTGATCAGAGGTTTACAAGTATTTTTCAGATTTTCTACAACAGGAACATGTCTGTACCTGAGCAGGTAGAGAAACTGGGGAGAACTCTTCAATGTTGAAATTAGACCTGAGACTTTCTCCAAGCTCCTCAATCTTCTCTGTCAACACTGGGAAAGATATTTGAAAATCTCTATTACAAGACCCCAAACGCCTACAGTTAATAAAAATTATTCATGCCATCTCCAATTATCTGATCAATCAGGGACACAATGTTGCCTACCATTTCGAACATCACGCAGCCTCTGGAACATGTACTTGTAGCTGCAGCAGAGGGAGTCTTCAGGTCCTTCTAACAGCTCCACCTGGATGCCTACACCAGGAGTCTTCCTGCCAACCCAGCGGGTGCCCTGCACGGCCCCAAAAGTAGCCACCACCTCCCCTTTCCCTCCTCTCTGACTGTACTTCTGTGAGGGAGTTACACTGAAGAGAGAGATGGGAAGAGGGGCGGAATCAGCTCACAGTACAGCAAATATCCCCTTTTTTAAGTGTTATTAGTTAAGTGAATACTTAACTAAAATGTTGGTTGTAACTTTAAAGTTATGCAACATTTCCACTGTAACGTTTACTTTAGAGCACAGGTGTCAAACTCCAGTCCTCGAAGGCCGCAGCTTTGCTTGTTTTCCAACTATTCCCTGCCTTACCCTCTGCTGATTACCTGGATCGGGTGTGTTCAGCCAATCAGAAGCTGTAAGTGCAGAGATAGTTGGAAAACAAGCAGGGCTGCGGCTGTCGAGGACTTGAGTTTGACACCCCTTCTTTAGAGCATGTGTCAGATCTCTACACTGAGCTCTTTAACTCGGTGATCCCACTAGGGTGAAATGAAATACTGAACTTTGCACGGTCAGCAGTATCACTCCCAATATTAAAAAAAAAACAACAAAAAAAACCACTGCTGAAAACAGAGCTTTTCTGCAACTTTCTATGCACTTAAAACACTACATTAAATTGATTTAGTTTACTGCCAAATGACTAAATGTAAATGTGCACAAAAATCGCAATAAAAGTGAATCCCTTTAATATTACACTGTTCATGCTAATGTTACACGTTCCTGATACTGTTTCACTTCTGTTCAAGCACTATTAAAACCATAGCTACAATCAAGAATATTAAAACAAGGCATATCACTAAAAAAAAGCTTATGTTGTTCACTGACAAGCTGATGCTAAAATAAGAATAACTTTAATACCGGAAAGCAATAGTGGAATACTTGTTTGCAGTACCTGGGAGAGAAGCTGGCAGGAGACAGCAGCAGGCCGGGGCTGGCCTTCAGAGCAGCACTCCTCTTTGAATGAGGATGTTCTGGGGTGGTGAGTGCTCGTTTCTGAGAGCCCTGCAAACACACAAACGCATCAGAGCTGAGCTTACAATCTTCATACAATCAAATGTCTATATAAAATCACATAAACAGACTCAAACTCACTGCAGGTCCAGCTAATTCATGAGTAATTCATCTTAGTTTAAAATGCATTATCAGGAAAACTTGTGTGAGAATAAATGTCATAACGTGCCTTCGCAGGAGTGGAGTAGGAATCTAGTAGATTCTCTTCTTCTTCCTCAGCTTTGATTCTGAACAAATAATGTTAAAGGTTGTAACACAACAGCAACAACAGCCATCCATCAATGACAGAAGGACAAGAAACTATTCGACAGATAGAGGTGTTTTCTTTCCCTCCTTCTGACAGTTTCATGTGAAGGATACAAGTCTTGCAGTGTGTGGATGTCTCTGGTTCTGTTGTGAGTATCTTCTTTTCTGAAACTTTGCTTTGATTTATTTTTCTTGTTTAAAACCTGCAAAGAAAATTAACAGCACATACAAACCGGACAAAAAGCCATGGTTACTTTAGTTGGCATGGTTGCAAAAACACTTAAATGACTGGAAAATATTAACACAGTCCATATGAGCCCATCACCTCGTGTTCAAATTGTTCCAGGGTGTCCATGTTGAGTTTTAATCCATTTTTCGTGGTACTGTAGGCCACCCACTCCAACACCATCTCGTCCGTCTGTATCCTGTTACAAATGCACTGCTCCACCACTAAGGGACAAAACACATGAAAAGCAAAGGTTGGTCACATAAATTACTGTTAACTGCAACCTGTTAATGTATTAAAAGTATTCCTTGCATTAACCTTACTGTCCTAAAGGTTTGTGAGGTGTGAGATTACTTTCTTCTTACTCTATGTTATTTATCATTGAGGGTAAAAACTGATTTCTATCAATGCCATGTCAAAGACAAATTATCATCTGCAGTAAGTGAGAAGGTTGATGCTGGGCAGTGGAAGAATGAATGTAATAACATTACAGGCAGAAGTAACTTCATAAAGACTATTCAAATAACTGCAATTATCGTTTCAACCTTAAGTGTTGGCGTTAGCTTTATAAGAGTTTTAGCAAAACATAGCTGTACCACTGTATAACTTCACACCTTGTTTACTAACCTGTCTCATAGTGGTAGAGGTACTAGTTTTCCTAGCTGCGTTTGCTAACACATTAGCTTAACAAAGGAGCACTAGTAGTTATGTGACATATACATTTAGCAGGTGTTAGCCACTTACTCTTGTCGAGGACCGAGTCATCTTGAAAGGGTACGCCGAACATATCCAGCTCTGACTGTAAGCTTTCTGCTGTTACTAGTGCCATCGTTTTATGTTGCGAGTTTGCTAGAGTATGTCCGAGTAGCAGAGACCAAGCCGTCAGAATATTCAACGTTATAACTTGATGGTTAACGTTAACTTTGCCCTCACTGCATAACAACGGCTCTGTTTGTCTTCCTTCTAAACACTGGCTACAGTAATGACCTAAAAGTTTGACTGAAGATAATAGTCAGAATTAATGTGACCGACATCAGACACACATTTCATTTTACCGCGAAAAAGTGCTGCAGTTCTTGGCGGCCGGAACTTACGTAAACCCCAAAACAATAACAAGCGGAAGTTCTTCTTCTTCTTCTGTTTATTGGCGGTTGGGCAGCAGCTTAGCGCTAGAGCTTAGAGGACCATTACCGCCACCTGCTGGGCTGGAAATGAGCAAACCACACAAAAATAAAAGCCTGTAATAATATTTAGCCTGAGTGCTAGTGCTGTGAGTATTTATTCAGTTTTAGAGTATACATTTTATTTCTGTTTAACCACTCTAGTTGTACAAATTTAACTTATTTCACAACCACAACACTATGAACCACATGGCTTCATACATTGCAGAGAAACTCATGTTTTTGTTTATTTAGGAGTGTATAATAGAAAAATCATCCATAAAGGATTATCCCACGTCAGAACCTTTGCTGAATCTCTCTTGGAAAATCTGTGCTATCACATCTGAACTAATAACTTCAACACACAAACTATTATCAAACTGCACTTTTTTAAAATAAAGGTTAAATTAAATTAAAAGTTAAAATACCATTTCTATCACCAACACATGAGCAACGCACTACACTACTTCCACTGTAAGTTATAACAATGCTCACTCCAGTGTTATTATCCACTGTCTTCACACATAACAAAACTCAGGTCATATTTCTGTTCTGGTGTGCTCAACACTTTCAGGATGTTCATCTGTCTGTGGAAGCAATGATGGGATAGGTTAATATATAAAGTGAGATCTATAAAAGCAATGACGCACTGCTATTGGAACTGGTGGTGTCAGAGAACAACTAGCATCCCACTCACCTGAACAGAGTAGCACCTGCCCATGGGTTTGAATTTCCATGATGTCACCCTCCTCAGTGATTCACAGATGGAGGCTGACAGTTCATGGGTGTCACGCACCTGACAAATGCAAACCTTATATGAGTAAACATGAGTTTTCTCACACTATAAACCTGTGTGAATACACTCTAAGTCTTTTTTTTTTAATTTTCGCAACCAACTAGATATTTTTTTATTCACACCTTCATGCTTTTCAAACAAGCAACCCTGAAGTCCATGTTACTGCTGGAGCTCACAATACTGATGGATGAACTGAGAATCACCTTGACAGCAGAATCCAGCCTCTCTTGGTCCTAAAATGTCACAAACAACAACCAAATACACACTACCAATATTATTTGGTGATTATTCAAATTAAATACTTGATCTTTAAAACTATTTTCTATTGTATATAGTGACATCTTAAAAAAATATTCCTAATGAATAAAAGCAACACATTTCAGATGGCACCATGAATATTTCACATTTTTGGTTAATACGCAAATTTACTGATGATCAGATATTTTGCTGACACATTTTCTGTGAGCAAATAACTGTCTCATATATATATATATATGTAAAATAATAGAGCATTGACTGTGCCTTTCTCAGACTTGCCTTTTTTCTGCAGTTCTGGGCTTTCAGTGTGTTTTTCAGCTCGGCCTGCACAGCTGCTGTGACTGCCTGCCTGTTGTTGCTCAGAATATCCTCCAGGTGGTGCTCTATCAGTGTTTCTGTGTCTGTCAGAATAACACAGGCACCTCAGGTACCACTAGAGTAACAACACTATCTTATTTTTGTATTGAGATGTAGAAGAGGAAATTAAAATGTTTGTCCTCAACCTAGTCTTTAGTGACTATACATGCTGGCGTCGTCTCTCACCAATAAGGTCGGAGAGCTGGGAGATGAAGGGGTCACTGTGCTGCAGGAAGAGGAAAAGCTGGAGACCCTGTTGCACAGAGGGAAGACTCGATTCCTGTTCTGCAGCTTCCCAGTTTTCCTGCTCTACTTTGTATACAGTGCAGCTGCTGTACGCAACATCTGCAGAGGATGTTACAGCATTTTTTGCAAAGTGAAAAAAATGAGAAGGAAATGGGAAGACAACAAGATCACTGGTGAAAATTTCCACTTAAAGCAATAAATGCTACAATGACAACATCCTGGTAAATTCAGTGAGTCAAAAATAGTCTTTTCTTGGCATAACGTCACAACAACAGCACCTCGAAATGTGTCCATTTTACGGTCAGCTGTGATTGATTGTGATTTATTGCAGACATGTGGTATTGCTTGTGGTTATGATTCAATCTATAATCTAGAAGGAAATGCTTATTATGCAACAACAGTTCTGAGAAAAAGCGCCAGTTTTCAGGCTTATCATGATATGACTGTTCTGCATTTAACGACTGTGCTATACTATATCTTACAGTAATAGCCAGGCAGTGAATACTAGGTGATGATTAAGCTGAATGTCCAGACAAAAATGTCTCATAACCAAATCAACTCCGATCAGCTGTATCGGACGTCATTTAAGTACTGTGGAGTTTTTAGACAATTTTTTTAAAGGCCATTGAACATCCAGCCATTGTTTTAATGATCTGAGTTTCCAAACCTTGATTGAATGCCAAAAAATGCTAAATTTTAAAGTGCTGACAACATCACTGACAAATGTTCAGCTTTTCTCAGCGTCTTACAAAAGGGTGGGAACGAAGGTTAGATTAATGTATAAACACCATTATTTCTGGTTATTGAAAGATCACGGTCAAAGTTAAATACAACCCAGCTTTACAAACTTCACACTCAAGTTTTGTGCTGTGAGAATGTTTTGCTTCATGGATCCAATGCTGCATTTTGCATTGGAACCAAATGTTTGCGGTCAATGCAGATGAGTTAGCAAATGAGTGTAATTCACAGAGAGGGGCTGGTTAAATGCTGTGACAACCACTATCTCCGATGAAACCCAGACATTCAATGCTGTCGCAAGAAGACGAAAAGCTTGTAGAAACTCTTAAAGGTTTTTCCTATTGCGTTACTTCTGTACTCCTCCATCGCTTGGTTTTGTTTTATTACTGATTTAAATTACAGGCTTTTTGTGACCCATTAACGTTTTTATAAGCAGCTCTGGGGTGTAAACACATTCTCTTCGTGATAAACACAGGTGGTTAAAATTAAGTTTTTAACTCTCATCTTAAAGTCAAGATGAAACTAATTAAAATTTTAAGTCTTTTAGGGAATAACTTTTTAAAACAAGATTAACTGTCCTGGACTTCCCCTGGTCCAGGTTCAAGTTATACTCTCTCCAGTAACAGTGGTAGTTGAAAATCTTCTAGCAAAATAAAATATATGCTGGCTTTTAGTATGTCTTGTTCCCAGCTACCTTTGAGAGAGGAGCAGTGAAGGCCATGCACACCTAGTTCCTCACTGTCCAGATGAGCAGGCAGTGTCTGGAAGAAGGTGGAGGACCCAGTGAACGGGACATTGCTGGGGCTGTAAACCAACACCTGAACACATATGAAGTCAAGAATAACTGCCCCAAATCAGATTTGAATAATTATATCATCCCGTTCAAGCATAATCCAATCTTTTAAGACTCCAAATTACTTGAACTCCTACACTCAGAGAAGTGACTCATTCTCAGTCCAAAGGAAGCAACCAAAGTATTCTAGAGTACCAGGAACTGGGACTTTGCGGTTATGGCCCTCATCCCTGCTTTCATACCCAGCTGCAAACTATCCCAGATCACGGTCTGATGAAGCCAACTGAACCATGTCATCTTTGAAAAACAGAGATGAAATCCTGAAACCACCACACTGACTCACATTCAACAACTTAGCCCTGCCAACAGAAACAGAATTAAATCAAATTAGAAAAGGATATTCGTATGTGAGTGAGCTGGGTTGTCATATTGGGATACTGCAGCATGCATGGACTCAGGAGCGAGACAAGCTGAACGCTGAGCTCCCCATACAGGCCCTGATCCATGACGTGTGGTGGGATACTGAGCGGTAACCTGCTTCCAAAGACAGGATGGCCTCCCTGACACCAGCATCCCTTCTTCACACACTCTGGAGGCCTTTCAAAACAAACAAAGTGACTCATACACTGTAGACAAAAGCAGCATGCATACAGCATGTCCAACAGTATGTAGTTGTTTGTGATCATATCCATGATGATAAAGTTTCAGTCATATCCACTAAATTATTTACTAAATGATCTGCTAAATGATCTAAATTGATCCACCCACTAAAGGAATAAATAAATAGTATTAAAAACAGAATTACTGACTGTGTCTTGCATGTGACATCCAACATGAGTGATGGCTGGTCTGCTTGTGCAACTTTACTTTTGATTTTCCCACTGCAAGGATACAAACATGTTAACACCCAATAAAACACCACATTGCCACTGATCATTTGAACTTATGAAGCGCTTTACACCCACCAAGGGACTAACTGCAGTAGTTAATTATGTTGTCACTCATAAAACCAAAAACATAACAGGCCTCAGTTAAACTATGATCTGATTCTTTGTGTGTGAGGCCATTTATTACTTTGATACTTGCATGCAACAAACTAGATTATTTCTGTGTAATACACAGTGACTGTATGAGTCACAGAGTATAGCATTTGTCTTATTCATATACACAACATATATATTGTATATATAGACAAAGATTACAAATGACCTGATCCTGACTTATATTTAACAGTTGGTTTAGTTTAGTTTATTTCAGTCATCTCACATTGAAAACATACATCATAAGCTATATATATACACAAACTCTCTGGCCACTTTATTAGATACACCTGTAAATTCCAATACAATCCGACACAGCAGCTCTGAATTCTACTTTTACAAAGTTATAATTTCTTTTTTCAATTTTTCAGTTAGAACTGTCTGAAAGGTGATAATTCTAATATTTCTAATGTTTTGGCCTATTCATTTTAAACAGGGTGGCCAAAATATTATGACCTCCTTAATATGATGCACTCCAGTATGAGCCCATCACCCACAATGCCGTCAATAATAATCATATAGTGTGACAAAGAAATATACAGGAAGTCATTTGTGCCAACAGCAATCAGCCTGCACAATGACAGAGAGTCAGAGTCTACTTCAGTCTGCTACAGACACTTTCTATTCATGTTTTCACAGAGTGTACTGTTGTAATTATTGTGTGTACTGAATGTTATTCTTTGTACCGTGTTTTGTGTTTTGTCAGTGTGATTTTCTGTTGCTGAATGTGCAAATGTTTTTCTGTGTAATAGCTGCTGCAACACTAGAATTTCCCCCCTGGGGATCAAAAAAGTATCTATCTATCTATCTATCTATCTATCTATCTATCTATCTATCTATCTAGTAGAATTATCACCTTTCTGACAGTTCTAACTTAAAACAGATATATATGTATATAAATTTACATTGGATTTTACAAGCGTACCTAATAAAGTGACCAAAAAAAACCCCTGTAACTATTTTCTGCATAGACTCATACCTAAATACTTGTCTGAGGGTCTCCTGATTGTATTTGATTGTGAGATGTATTTTTATCTGTAAAAAAATAAGGTAGGTAAAGTAAACTTGACTATTTTAGGATATGACTGTGTATAGATAAACATACGCCTTCATACCCCTGCGTTGGCCAAACTGAAAGTGTGTAGGAATGCTTCTAAATGAGTTTGCCACTCTGAGCTGAAAAATCTTGCATCTTTCATCTGTACAGTACAAAGAGAAAAAAAAATTACCCACATGTTCACTTTGATCATCATGAATCACATTTGATAGCAAATACATAAAAAAAAAATCACTGCTATATTTAATGCAGTTATGTAATAACGGTCTTAAATTGGCCTAAATTGGGTAAATTTAGTTATGTTATTACATAACTAGGTTGAATTGGTGCTTAAAAAGCCTCAAGACAATGACTAATCAGAACAATTAATCATTATTAATCAGAACAATAACATACTGATAAAGGATGACTGTTGTGTGTACCTGAAATGACAGGAGAAATCTGAGGGATCCATACATCTCAGTGAAGGCAAACAGCTCCTCTGGGTCCGGTTCACTACATGGACCGGCACAGGGAAACAAGCTCCTCTTGAAATCTGTGAGCACTTGCGTAGCAAAAAGATTTAATTTAACAAACAAAAGCTTGAGATGTTTATGTTTGGTGTATATACCTACCAGGTCTGTGTTCTTTCTTTTTAATCCCTGTGCACCAGGAACCAGCAGCTGCAACTGCACCGCGAATGAAGCCACAGTTACAACACTTTATAACACATGTCATTTGTTTATAACACATGTCATTTGTTTATATGCAGGAAATTCCAACAATGGCAACAATGACTCTGCAATTCTCTTTACCATGTGGTGAATGGAGCAAACTCCTGCCCTCAATTTAATTTAAATCCACTCTGAACTTAGTCTAAATATAATGTACTACTGTTTTAGGGTCTGAGCTACATGTTTACCTCCTACCCTGAAGGTTTCATATCTATTTTATCATAGTGTTTCTGTCATTTAAAATCACTAAAATCTATTACCTACTTTATAAAATTCTTCAGATGATGCTTGGTGAAAGCTGTCCAAGTTTATACCCCAGGACACCATATAAGGTCTGACTAGTACCACTATTTTCGGCCTGTTTCAGGGGACAGATGTTCTCAGAATTGAGACACTCACCACCAGTACTTCTTTCGCAGTAATAAATAATGTTAGTAGTAAAAACATGCAGGCAGATACCTTAAATAAGCTCACACTGTGAGTTTTGATTGTTTTCCTGCTGTTATTTACATATATTTCACATACACTTCGTTCGGCACCCATATAAGAACACAGTGTTAGCTAAAATTGCTAAGGCTTACCAGTGCAGTGTAGAGTTTGAAAACTAGCTCCTGTTTCAGTCCACACAAGTACTAAAAGCCCTCCTGCAGTCTTCACACAGCGCCGTTGTCCTTGCTTTCTCAAAACCATGATCAGCCGCAGCACCTGTGGTGGTGATTGAAGCGACCTAGCTGTTAGCTCGGTTAGCTTAAGCTAACGCTACATGTGTTATGCTAGTTAGCGTGTTAGCTTCACATTTGTTCAGTCTGCATTTCATAAATAACTAAAATCAAGGATCAATTGTCTGCAAAATAAAGACATTTTATGTATAAATTATGTTTAAATAAATTATTTCTAGCCAGAATAACCTTAATTTAACCCCATTTAAAAAAATCACCTGCTGTACTTCTCTGAGCATTTTTACTGTAGTGACGCTCATTAATTACTCAGGTGTTAGCGACAAGTAACAGGTGATTATAGTTAGTGGTTTTATGTTTGAACCATTGAACTAATTAACAAATGCTTTAATTGATAATTCATTGTAACAAATAAAGACATAATTTTCTTCCATTACAGAAACTGAAACCTACATTAGTCACTTATGAACCATTTTATTTCCATATGCTACTTACAGTATAAATCAT
>OMLM01004843.1:95524-107068 GCA_900302695.1 Helostoma temminkii
AATATAGTGACTTTGGTGAAGATCAGGTTACATTTAATGCCCTGTTGGGATGAACAAATTATACAGAAACCAGGAAATTGCAAGTAATTCACTTATTTTTTCCTGCAACTGTTAATACAGTTAATACATATTGTATAATCAAGGACATTTGTCAGAGCAAATGACTTCCTCTAAAGCTTACGCCCCCCTCCATGGTTTCTTCATCTCTAAGCTTCAGGTTTGTTTGGCTGCGTGAGACAACCATCTCTTCCACTCCCTGTCTGTCCCCCTGCCTATAACATCAGAACTGATAAGTTTCAATGGGCTGCCTGTAACTGGGTGGTACAGGTTGGTATGACTTATCGAGTTTAAGAGATTAATTTCAGCATTCATTCCCGAACCAGACAATCAGTCTCCAGCTGCTCTGAGTGTGACTCCATTCATTACAGTACATAAAGTTTTTCATCATCCAGCCTTAATTTAACCTTTACCATTGTTTCTGTGGGTAAACACAGAAATAGTGACCAGTAAAATTAGTAATACTTCCATTGTAAGAGATGTAGATATTGGACACTTCAGCGTGCTCATGGGGGTTAGCTCATCCCTGTGTGTGGGTAAGATTACATATGAGTATAACAGATGGTATATTAAAATGAACACAAAACAGTAAAACACAAGCCAAACATGAAAATTTGAATGCATGTAGTCAACAAATGTTTTGTATTTTTGATTGACTTTTGATTAGCTCTAATGATTATGTTATTATCACTTAAAACAAAGAAACACTAAGGCAGTGGGTGGGATGGTATATTACATCCAGTAAGCTACTTGTTGTTGTGTCATTTCCAGTGCAGTGTCAGTAAGAAGTTGTCATGGAGTTAGTCATGGGTCTTCATCAGTCATTCTGGGATGAACACCTGACTACCTGCAGGTCACAGGCGGCAGACACAGAAGAGTGTACAGATTGTACCACTGATATAAACCACTGTTTTGTCTTTCATCAGTTTCCAGTATGCTCCTGTGGGCTAATGAATGATGGTTTCGTCTTGATAGTGGACGATGTTGTTAAGTGTCCATGTACGGTCTGCTGTCAGTGAGAGGTCAGTGTACTGAGGTTTTGTAAAAAACGGTGGTTTCAAGGCCCCCGAAGAATAAAGGAAACCACAGAGAATGAGTCCTCTTACGCAAGATAATGTCTGCTCTGCCAGAGCAGATTCCATCGCATCATGTTTGAGCTTGCTGCTAGACATGTGTCAGACTTATTGAACATATCACTCCCAACATCTTCTGATTGTAGGCAGCGTCACAGTACTAATGCTGTAAATTCAGAAAGAAGTTTGTGGAATATTTGATTTCTTAAATCAATAACATTAACCCACTGAAATCGAAAATCCTTAACTTTCATATTCACTCAGCCTTTAAACTTTCATGACCCTATCATACTCACAGATGCGTGGGCCTCACAGATGCCTATTCCCACTCCTACCCACACCTCTCTGAGGACTACTCCAGTTTAAACAGGAAGAACTACTATGGGCTACAAGCCTATCACCTTTCACCCTCACTTCACTCAAAAGGAATCCTTGGATAGTCTCGTAACTAGACTCCATGAAATTGTGCGAAATGTTATTTTTAGCCATGGAGCCTGAGTGGGCCATGCAGTGTTACTGTTCCTCAGGGTCTAATTAAAAACACCATCTGATGACGGAGTCCCACATTCCTAACCCTACTGCATATTTGTGTCAATGTACATAATGTAATATTAGAAGATCAGTCGGTATAAACTGACTGTGCTGATTGGAATTCTTATGAAAATATTAAACTTTGTTATGAAAGTAAACAAGCTAAAATTCCATTTATGTATATTTTCAATCTTATGCAAGACAACATTTGCTTCAGGTGGTGAAACCATGGTAATATATACAGACTGTCTGAGATGTTTTCTGATGAGCAACAAAATCATAATTGAAATACCAAATATGTGAGTGGCAAGTGTGAATGTTAGTTGTACTGTGCGTGTTGGTTACCTGCCTGTGGGACAACTGGAACATACTAGATCAGAACTGCTATTAACAGAACATCACCTATTAACAGAACACCAAGTTTTGGTCATCTTTTTTTTAATAATTACATAAACCTTTTTACTTCATATAAAGTTAAGCTTTGAACTAATTAAAATTTGTCTTGGTCCTATTATTGTGATGAAAGCTCATCTGAAAGTTGCTACCAAATAATTTTTTTCCCCTTAAAAATTGACACAACTTCTGTGTTACAAGCAGCAAGAAATCTCATTAAACTGTCATCACAGTTTTATATGGGTTTAAATTTATTAATCTTTTTTAATGTTCTGTCAGCACCGGTTTATTCAGATGGAAGTGATAAAATGGTAATGATTTTTATAGAAGAATAAAATGAACATTGTTGTTGAAATGTTTCCTATAATTAACTATAGAGAATATAATTTAAGTTAATCATAAGTGGTCTTAATCTTGTCCTTGCACTCTTAAACGAGCCCTTTCACATAGTTGTAGCTCCCCTTAGTGGTGAAAGCTGGTTATAAGTCAGGTATAATCAGAAATAGAGAAATCCTCCAGAGTCTCTGAGACCATAAAATTGCAAGTTATTTAAAATATGTATCTACATTTCAGATAAAATCGTCATTATTGTTTAACATACTGGAAATATGATAGAAGCCATATCTAAAAGAATTATGATTTCCTTCACTCTTTAATAACCACTACCTAAAACATAAACTGCACACTGCATATAAGTACATTTTACTCATAATATTTCAATGGCTTTTACTTTTTTTTCCTGTAATTATTTTAACGTCATAGTATTGCAACAGGACCTTAATTCTAAAGTTTTCTCCCATCACAATTACATATAACCAAAAGTCCAGTATTGTGGTACTTAAGTGTAAGAACATATTTTAGATAGGCTAAAAGAGGCTAAACAGTGCGATTAACGTTAGTTATAACTGGGCGACAGCAAATCTTCTCCCGCCCCATAAATCTGCTTTTCTAAGAAAAAATAAAGAAGTAAATATCAGAAACGGCCGCTAACGGCGCCTGTTCATGAGCCTACAGCGGTTAGCTATCAGTCCGTCAGAAAGTAGGCTAGCGTCGGTGTCAAATAAGGCTGATGTTGGAACATAATCGGGTCTTTACGTGAAGCCGATGAGAGCCGAAGTTCAAGCTCGTCCCCACTGTGTAAGTTACCGTAACTGTACCGAAACTCCGCCATTGGCTCCAACCGTTCGTCCGCTGGGGAAAAGAGGCGGAGGCGAGCGGTTGAATGACGGCCGGCGGAGCTCTGTGTTGACACTTAAGAACCGAGGCCGCCTCTGGGACCCACACGGGCCTACCTACTCCACATTTACACCGTGGAAAGATTTCAGATAGAAGAGGTGGAGCGCTTAATCCCGTTTTATGCCGCCGGGGGATGTCGCGGACCGTGCGGAGAGTGCGTGACAGGACGCTACGGTGTCAAGGCAGAGCGGACGTTTATACAGGTTGATGATCCGCATTTGGCACCGAACAGGGAAGCCGTCAAAAGTAACTGCACGGTGCGACTCTGTCAGTGTTGTTAATAGAAACACATTTCGTTAAAATACGAAATAGGCGGCGCCTGCTAATTCCTGGAAAAAAAACTGGCCTCCGACCAGAATGACACATTTAATGTCTGCAGGTTGGGGTTTATTCGCTGAAGTTGACGCTCAGACTTGGGCTACAAGCAGCGCCTAGGAGGTTTTGTCCGCCAGTGAAGGACTGTCTGTCTTGCACATTTTGACAGACAGCCAATCAAATTTGTTATTCAAATCGTTGCTCATGTGTCAGTGACCCATATCTCATGCTTGTACGCTCAGAGCCCACAGCAACCTCTCCACCAGTCCAGAGAGCATGGGGATCAATGGGTTAGACAGTCAAGCGCAGCCGTCCAACGAAGTGTCTCGGACGGAGCAGCCTGCTGCAGTTCCTCAGATGGAGCAGGGAGATGCTCCCCAAGAGGGAGAGAAGAACAAGGAGGATCAGACGACTGACAGCGAGTGCAAAATCTCGCTGGAGGACAGCCCCGCGGAGCTGATCGAGGCCGGGTGCAAGCCGCCCCTGCCACCCCTGTCCCCTGCTTCAGAAGCCGGGGTCCAGGTGGAGAACCACGGCCACGGTGCCGGATTCGTCCCACCCGAAGGAGGTTTCGGATGGCTGGTGGTTTTTGCTGCAACCTGGTGCAATGGCTCGATCTTCGGGATTCAAAACTCTTTCGGCATCCTGCATATGATGCTGGTGGAGGAGCATAAAGTCGAGACGTCTCAGTTCAAAGCATGTGAGTACCACACTGACCGCTCAGGTGAGACTGACAGTGACACATTAACTGCTTACAGAAGCATATTTGGTCAAAAATAATGATAAATAATACCAGATTAACAGGATGATGTATAGACTGTTACATGGGACACACACAGCCATCAGTGTGAAAATTCAGGTAGCTTCAAGTAGCTTCAAGTAGCCTTACCCTGCACTCAAAGTGACACACTAGTGTTAACTTAAATACATTTAAAGTTAATATTATTTTTGTTTATGTTCAGTGATTTTCTGGAATTGCCCCATATTCTTGTTTGACCTGTCATCGCTGGTGTTAAATGATTAACAAACGGCCAACCAGTGTGTTAATGAACACACTTGCTGTGTGTTGTTAACACTACTGTTATTCTTACTCGTTCAACCAGCTGCTGAAAATCAATTTCACTTCGTCACAAATGGCCCTTTCATACAGTATTTCCCTTGAGGGCTGAAAGTTATAGAAATGCAGCACAGATATATGTTCAGTCAGAACCTGTGACCATGCTGTGCATAAGAAGAGCCACCAAAGCATCCTCTACAAAGTGGGGTTTGTAAAAAAAAAACAAAAAACTGTCAAACGTCATGCTCTCTTTAATGTTCTATAGAGTGTGAAATGCTGCATGCAACATTTGATCTATTATTTAATTCCAGGAACTGTTATTAATCACATTACAATAAAGCTGTTGTGAGCAGGAAACTCTGGCATACAGGATGGAGAGCAGAGAAGGAAATCAATTTTAATAGAGAAACAGTTGCGTTGCTTTTAAGGAATGATACAATCCAGTCTTATTTTACACTGATAGATTAGTCTCACGATAAAATTTGACTTTCTCAACCTGCTAATGAGCCATGAACAGTTGATAGGCAACTGACATTTTTATGTTGGAGCAGCTCTGGTTCTGGTCTCTGGAGGTTTAGTGTCTTGATTCAGTGCAACTGGGCACTGAACTGGTTGGAACTGGTGTAAATCAGTGTAATAAAGTGTCAAGATTGTGGTGGAAAAATCCTTTGGAGAAAGGGGAACAACATGTAACAGGTGTGGGTATTTTTCTCGACTTCCTGTCCAGTCCCACAATCACCACCAAAGGTTAAGGTCAGGATGTGGGAAGGGATTATGGTTCTAAGACTGTTTCCTGGAACTTATTCAACCTGTTATTATCATCAGTGTGAAGACAGTTACAGAGGGAGAGAAAATAAACCAAATGCACTGACATGATCAGAGTTTTTCATGTAAACACAGGTTAATATCCTTAATGTCATCCTGCATTGTCATCTCTAATTTATGTAGAGGAAATCGTCTGTGAGCAGAACTCCGAAGCATCACGTTACTTCGAGGCTTTGTGCATCAGAACCAAGAACATGCTCAGCCCGAAAAGAGTCATCCAAAACCAAATATATTGCCTTTGTGTTGCAAGTAACAGAGGGCAGTTATACAGCGTGAATTCATATTGTTTCACCCCCCTCTTTGTGAAGGATTACACCTCTAGCCATTCTTTGGATTTAATTCTTCATTGTTTTCATTTGTGAAAGGATTAAATGAGTAGGCTGATCTTTTCCCATGAACAACAGAGGAAAACAGAGGGGAAGAACTTGACTGCAACTCTGACACTAAATGACCAGTTTCCAGAGTGCAATCAGTAGGATAAATTCACACACATACAGCATCTTGAATCAGACCATAAAGAGAAAAGGAGACAAAGGACAACAGATCTGATCGAATTGTGATAAGAGAATACCACGACGTTCAGTTATGCAGGGTTTTTATTGAGCCTTCAGGGGTAAACAAGGAGCGACATGATACAACACAGTGGGGGATAAGAACAGCCTTTTAAATAAAAGAAAGTAACAAAGCAAAGGTGAGGGGATTATGATTTGCAGGTGGTGTTTTGCTTAACTAGAGTGTGTTAGGGCCAGAGGTTTTATTCCTGTTGTGGTCACTTACTTAAATGCTGACATGTGAGTATGTGTACCCTGTACAAATGTCCAACACAACACGCTTTTAAAATGTAAAACAAAAAGTGTGGTGGTTTATAATCAGTGGGTGGTGAGTGCTTCATGAGGTGATGTGTGATTGAACATGGGTGTGTTGAATATGAGAGAAAGTTCAAGCCACAGCACAGTTTCCGCTGCAGCAGAGGTTTTCATTCTGGCAATTTGGGAATGAGTCTGAAAGGGAAGAAAAAAGGGAATGAGTGTGTGACTGATTAATTTTTAATTTATCGCTGAGACGATTTTCAGCTCTACGTCACCCGTGTGAGACAGATCAGTGGATACAAAGAAGCCGAAGAGTTGCAGAAGTTACTGAGCCACTATATTAAAATTGTTCCTCATTATTTTAAAAACAATTTCAATTCCTTGTTCAAAGATCTTGATAATGAAATAATAATAATGATATGCACATACCACAAGCGAGTTCATAGACCCAGGCCTGCGTATAGCAAACGAGCAAAACTGCAAGAACATTTGAGGATAGTTTAGAATATCTAACAGTGACTGCGATAATCTTTGAATAGTGGTGAAATATGAGATTGCTAAAGTATGTTCAAATGTCATGTTGTGTATTTGATCACGCCACTGTCCACTTTGGGTCAACATGCCTGTGTTATTTGGCTCTGCAGTCTGTATTAGGGTAAAATCAATATGATGTTTAAACATTTTCGCATTGAAGCTGCAGTAGCAATGTTTGACAGGGGCTCTTAACTTAAAATCTCAGGAGGATACATCCATTAAAGTCAGGGTGAAAAAGCCTGTAGAGCAGCATATCGGGCACCAATTCAGCCAAGTTCAGTTTAGCTGATTTATCAGTGGGGGAAACTCAAGTATCCACTAGGCCTTCAAATGAACAGCTATGTAAATAAAACATATCATTGTGGTAGTGGTTGTCAGATTGTAGGTTTTAATCATATCAGATGTGGGTAACCTTTAGTGGATTTGCTCAAAATATCAACTCAGTTCACAGAATTTGTTAGCCAGCTTTCACACAGGTGTCTGTGCTGCCACAACTAAACCTCTCTGGTCATTAGCATAACGCAGTCCTCTGTCTGTATTAGACCTCTGCTGCCCCAGATTTCTCCAGCATCTCCAGGGCTGCTTGAAATCCCAAGTTGGCAGATCAGGGAGTGTTGTGGCATTTTTGGCATTCCAGTGGGCAGGGGAATGGGTTCAGTTCAGATCAAAGTCTCTTAAGGGTCCAGAGACACTCATAAACAGGTAGATGATCAAACACAGGGATAAACCAGCTTTTGTTGAAAGTGGCTTTATTTTAACATATATAAAATTTCTGTGTTTACCAGAAAGTACAAATGGAAAAAGTGATGATAAATAACAGCAAACTCTGCCATGTTGATTGAATAGATGAAAAACAGCACAATCCCTTTCATAAGCAGAAACAAGGGTTTATGGGTATAAGTTTGACAAAGACATGCTCTGGGAAACCCTCCAACATGAGATGGAATTCATCAGTTAGTATTTGAGTAGATCAACCTGGAGTGAAGCTTGATCGCAAAAAAGTCATCCTGCTACACTGAAAATCCTACTGTATGCATCATAAATCCACACATACTGACCATCTTGAATAATGCATGCTAGTGTATAGTGGAAGCATGGAGCAGACTAAGGATTTGCTGATTGTTAGCGAGTGGTAATAAACATCTGTTGTCTTGCTGTTTCTGTGTTGCTGAATTGTCTAAAAACACCTCCCCCACACCTGTGACAGCTGGTCCCCGAAATGTATCGCACTTGCAATTGTCTGCAAATTCTGCCACCTTGTACTGTTTTGTAATTAACCAGTACCTGATGCATTGCAAAGCATTACAAACACAGTCAACTCACAGTCAACTCACTAGTGGTATAACAATATTTTCAAACGTGTAGATAATGCTTATCATTTATTTGATATCTTAATTATCTTGGCACATGCTGTTGTTTGCTTGATGCAAGGCTGTTTATGTGGGGCATCAGCTACCAGATGCTACTGCTACATAAGAAGTAACTTGTTGTTGCACATTGCACTAAACTTAAGATTAGCCAAAGAGCTAAGTGAGGATTTCATTTGCAGATCTCTGATAAACATGGCTCATCACTGAAGCTTACTGACAGAGTGTTGACCTGTCAGCAACACATGCTTATTTGAGCCACTTTTTGGTGATGGCAAAAATGAAGACACCACTTAGAAAGGCATAATGCCTCACAATAATTTTGATCTTTGCCTAGTTTATTAATTTCATAATGATTAAAACAAGATACGGTATCTTAATAATATTTTTGTTTTTCAGTTCAAATCACTAATTGCATTGTGTAACAGCATATTGCCCAAATTTAGCACCTGCTAAGCCATTTAGCCTTGAGAGAATGGGCTTCTTTACCAGCTGTATAGTTGCGTACCTCGGTGTTTCCGTTAATGTTACAAAAATATGTAAGGCCATTGTTACTTTAACCCTGAGTGCGCAAGACTTTTTTGAACACAATATGTTGCATTGTTTAGCAGTCAGAATATTCACCCTTGTGCCACAAGCACTGTGTTTATGAAGTTCATTTGTTTTTGATTGTTTGGCACATTAGATTAGAAGTGAAACAATTGTTATGTGGATTTTTTCTACTTTAAAACTTTGGTTCATTCAGATAGTTTAGATTTTATTTGGCCAAGTTTGGAGATTCGTGTCAATACTTTACTGCTGCTTAACCATTAAAGGAAAAAAAGAAATTAGCGACACATCTTTCCAGGAAGACTGTGATTATCACTCGGGTTAATCCACAGAGCATACTGTGAATAGTTTTCTTTGAAAGTACTTACTACTTTACCTGCTATCTGCTTAAACTGAGGAACTGAATAGCTACAGTGGAAATCCCCAGCTGGTTATCCGATCTAATTGTTGTAATTGTAACACCCTCAATTTAAAGGTGAAATTTGGCAATTTAACCTCATTGTTTCATTTCAAATGTACTGTCCTGGAGTACAAGGCCAACACAAACAAATATGGTAACACTGTCCAAATACTTTGTCAGTGTAGTGTAAATTCATGTGTATACACTGTTCCATTGTGAATGTACAGACAGCAGTAGAAAAGGATTTTTTGACAGGCATTGTAACTTATCGAAGTCATCTAGGACCAGCTATATACACATAACATTGTATGCATTTCAATAGCTTGCATGGTTTGAAACTGTAAAGTCATGCAAGCTAGAACTATATATAGTACACAAAAAACAACATAAGCTGGAAACTCTACAGAGACTAAATTAAGTGTCCTGGTTATAAACAAAGAAGGTTGTTCCTACAATGCACAGATGGTCCTATAGAGTCTCTGTCTCTCTGTTGCTGTCAGACTGCATTCATCACACAAAGGAAGGAAAGCTTGTTAAGCCCCCACTCAACAAACACACACACATCATCTTTTCACTTAGCTTCCGTCTCCCTCTGTTCTTTTTCTTTTGTTTGAAAGTGTTCAGACCTAATCAGCTCTAATGAGAACACTCTACTATTCACACAGACCTTGCTTGTACCAGAGCAGAGGAAAAGGGAGGTTTGGTTGTGGGTTTGGCCTGAAAAGAAAGGAGAGACTGCAGTAACGAGACATGGGTCTGTAGTTTTGTTAGCCTCTGTTGTACATTGGACCTTGTATGTTGTGGACAATGTGCTTTGTTTTTACACACACATTGTAGAATTTACCCCAGGGACTTTAATCATTTCCACCTGGGTTCAGTTAAGAAAACCTGTGTATGCAGGCGTGAGAAAAAGTAGTTTGTTACAAGGGTCAAGGGTTGACAGAGTAGTTTTTGGAAATCTTTGAGCTTAGTCAGTACTGTCAATCAAGACAGCATTATATTCTCATGGACCATGACTTTTGAAGGATTATACCACTGAACTGGTGCTCTGTTGTCATGACTTTAGCACAACTATCAAACCAAACTTCAGTATAACTGCTTACAGTATACTTATGCAGATGTTCATCTACATGGTACAGTAGCCATAACCAGAGAGATTATAGGCCAAAGTGATGTAGACAAATCCTTTTCCCACGTTGGAAAGCCATATGTTTGCGCCCCAGGGCTACTAAGATAAGATCTTACCAGAAAATGTGTAGAAGTACCGCACAACATAATATTTGCTCAACACTGTTGAAGCAGAGAATTTTAACCTAACTTTGCAGTTCCTGTCAGCTCTTTCCACACAGAGTTGTTTTGGTTTTCTGCCCACAGCATCATTGTAATTTTCAGCCACAGCAGGAAGTTGTTTTTAGTGAAAAGGCTCTGAAGACCTAATGTACTTGGTCAGCGCCGTGTTGAAAGTTAGCAATTAGCTGCAAAGTGAAATGTTCAGCAGCAAAAGAGCCTGATATTTTGCTCAGGAGCAGATGGAGACAAAGATTGCAAGATTACAACCATGGAAAAGTGTTACAGACAATGTAAGACTATGTGAGAACAACTGTGTTTCAACCACACTGTTCCCCATAAGAGAGTGGTTCATCTATTTAGATAAGTAGTCGACAGTTGCAATTCTAAGGTGCTTATGGGAAGCCAAACCCAACTCTCTGGTTTATTAAATGAGGGTTAATGTTATTTCAAGCAACTAAATAATATATTTGTATGTGCTTTGTTTAGGTCAGTATTTGTTGGGAGACCAATATAGAACAGCCACACCACAGAACCCATTGTACTTACACATTTAGAAATTATCATGGGGTTAATTCTGCTATGTGCCACGAGATATGATGTGTGTATGCTTTTACCCACATCAATAAAGTATTGGCTGTTTATGCTGTGCCTCTAGGTGAAGCTTTGAACATCTGTAGGGAAAGTTACAAAACATCAGGAGTTCATGAACACCATATTAAATAGCCACATTTCTCATATCTTGTTTCATTTTGATAAATAAACTATAGCAAGACCGAGGTGCAGTCCCAATCTTAAACTACACAGTATTTGACTGGCTGTGTTTGTATAGTACTGTAGAGCTCATGTTTCATACTGAGCAGAGTGTGTGGGTGTGTGTATGTATGTGAATGTAGGCAAAGCAGTGCATGAACCTGTTATCAGTCAGTGTGACACACAGCTCAGACACCAGGGTAGACATTAAAGCTACCTTTGAACCCCAGGAGACTGGACATTTGTTTGTTTGCACTTCATGGTACATAGTGAGAATTGGCCAAAATGTCCTCACTTCTCCAAAATGTCATCCATCTGTTAGGAAAATAATATTTTTGATCTTCACTATGTAGCAAGT
>OMLM01004843.1:113151-140878 GCA_900302695.1 Helostoma temminkii
AAAGCATAGTTTGAGAGGTGAATAAAAACAGGATTTGTTATTTCTAGCTGGTGTATGTGTATGTGCAAACGTGACTGAATGCAAACACAAAGATAATCCATCGGCTGTGTCAGAACCTGCCCACTCTCTCTGCATGGTTCTAATAAAGTGTGTAGTTCAGCAGATGGATAATGAGTCATAGTTAGGCTGAGTAAATTTCAAATACTTTGAATTTGTCTGGAATGTACTTTAATAATGTGCATTTCTACATGTTATTAATACAAAACACATATGTTTCCCATGCTCCTTTTGTAGTGATGACAATTAAGACTGTTAAAAGATAAACTGTCTATTGCAAAATAGAATGTTTGCTCCTCAATATTTAAACTCCTGCTGTCATAATAAACAAACACACCGGTTGTGAAGGCATCTTTTTACAGATTGAAACATTTCACAAAATAAGAGTTGCTTTGTTGTGCAATGTGGAAATTGGAATGGTTTTAGCTCACCCTTTAGCTCATTGCTAAAGCACAACAGGTTTCCTAACAGTTCACAGTATCAATCATGAACTCTGAGCTAAGTTTAATCCAACTGTTTAGATTTGTACATCTTGGCAGGCAACCTTTTGCAGCAGCTAGCAAAAGTGCAGAGCAGAGACAAATATCTTGCTCAGTTGACAGAACAGGTCACGTGACTGAGATGTTTAAAATCACTCATATATCTTAGTTGCAACTCCCACATCCCCACAGGGTAATTTATCTTTCACAAAATCATACCTGCAGGGAAACATAGCTAGGTTTCACACTTTTTGTTTCCAATTCCCACACACAATGTGTAGGTTTGTATTATGTCCTAACAGTAGCTGGAATGTGTACTCAGCTGCACATGCAACACACACAATGACACAATGAAGACAAAGTCCTGTAGGGCAGAGCTCCATGTGCTAACAAGGATAATAAGGATAGAAAACAGTCTCTATTTTCTCTCCTTGTGCACTGCCTCCTTTACAACTAAAGAAATATGCTAGAAGCAAGTGTACACCTATTGCATGTATGGCATGAATAGTATGAAACAGTCAGTCATGGCCATTTAGCCATGGAAATAATAGAGATTAATAGCTTCCTAATGTGTTCTGTTTCAGGTGGTGTCCTTCATAGCTCTGGGCCTGATGTCCATCATGATTACTCAGTGCTCTGTGTTTGAGGGGCTGGTGGTTGTGTGTGTGCTTCTGGGCCTATGTGATGGCTGCTTCCTCACCATGATGGCTCCCATAGCATTCGAGCTTGTTGGGCCCATGCAGGCTTCGCAGGCCATAGGTTACCTTCTAGGCCTCATGGCTCTTCCAATGACAGCAGGTCCACCTATTGCTGGTGAGAAGAAAGCTTTTTTTCCCTCCTGTTTTACTTTGTCCTGTCATCAAGGTTTATTGAATAATCCAGAATGAACTTGCAGTGATCTGCCCCTCTTGCAATGATTTTAGGATGTTGCACAAGCAGAGCACAACAGTTGAACAAGGGCAGAAAGAGTGTGCGAAAATTAATGCCAGAATAGATTGTACGGTGGATTGCATTCAGAAAGGTTTAGTCTTGTGGCCAAGCCGGCTGTCTCTTTGGATTTGTTTTCAGGAAAAAAGCACATGCAGCATCAGATCTTGGGGCTTCCTCTCTCTCGTCAGCTCTCTAATTGCAGTTGTATATAGAAGCGCTCTTTGATGAATCAGGAATCCTCGTACTTTTTCCTGCCAAGCTGTGTTAACTCTCACAACATCTGGAAGACTTTTAATAAAAAACACTGCTTATTTAACCTCAGCAAACTGGAGCTCTCGCATGGTGGAGGTTGATGTCAGTGGTTTGACGAATTTTATGCTCTCAAGCTGATTTAACAATAATTTTCTGCTGCTTTGTATTTTACATAATCAGTACATAATCAGTGCATTTGATCTGACAAGAATAAACAAACAGTCAAAAAGAAAAAAAGCAGATGCAGATGATGTAACTGACATGATGCAGCAAAAATTATTACTAATGTGTTGTATATAATATAAACAAGAGCTTTTCTCTTTAATAAAATAAAGTATAAACATTAAACACACAGTTAAAGGGGAAAGAGGAAAGTGTTCCACTCCTGTTCCACCGTTGAAAGCGGTCTTGTCAGGTGTTAGGAATGAGTGTGCACTCAAAGGATTTCAGTGACTTGAATCTGTTGACCTGAGTTATTGTGACCATATATTTTTGGCCACTTGCAGAAGGGTGACAAATTAAAAGAAGAAGCTGAACAAATCAGTGGAGAAACATAACAAATGCAGATACTTCCACAGTTGTGCTCCGCATGGTACAGACAAACAATTAAACTCTACTTAGGTGCACGACTGCAGTGATGGTGTGTAGAGGGATATTTCAACATTTTTGGAAAATGTGCTTATTTGCTTTCCCTCCCAAAGTTAGATGAGAAAATCAGTATCACTCTCATGCCTGTGTGTACATTACAGAGCTGGATCCAAGATGTGATAAGCATGGCTGAACATTAAAGCCTAGATACGTGGGAAACAGCTGGCCTGGCTCTCTGTTAAGAAATAAGTCTTTCACCTCTGAACCTTTCTAATCAATACATCTAGTTTGTTTAATTCAAACACAAACTGAAGTGTAACCACATCACTATGAGCTTTGTGTAGGAGGTTTTAGGGGAGTTATAACTAACTAAAACCACTAATGGCCATTTTTGCTACTCGCTTGGGTGCTGCTCCATTCTTAAAGTGCCTGTGAAGATTTCTTGTAATCTTCCTTGATGAGATTCCTTGATTGAAAACAGTATAACAGTATGCTTCCCTCTGCTTCCACTGCCCAGGTCTACTACATGATTATTATGGGGACTATACTGTGGCCTTCTGTGTGGCTGGGGTGCCTCCTATTGTAGGGGGCATGGTGCTTTTCTTTGTGCCCCTTATACACCGCAGACTCCAGCGACGACAGGCAGCCTCGTCACAAGAGGAGACGTCCACAACTGCCCAGATGTTGCCTGCTGCCGAAAAGGCAGCGGAACCTAAGAGCTGCTGCAATGGAGACATGCTGCCTGGCTACACTGATGTAGAGACACACATCTGAGTCGAACCATACAAAGGTTACACATATGTACACATGCACATAATGTAACTACACCTGGAAATATGTGAACACATTTCTCCTTATGTTTAACATTCCCTTTGCTTATTTCCAGGGATTCAGCTCACCAGCACCTTTTCTTATCCTTACATTGTCCTTGTCCCAAATGTCAACCATGGACTTCCTGTTGGCTGACCTTTACCCCCTCCTGGACCCTTATTGGCTTTTTGTTATTTTGATATGTAGAGACATAAAAAAGGGTGTTCTGGCTGCAAGGCACAGAGAGGACACAAAGAAAGCAGGTCAGCATAGGATTATAGAAAAATTAAAGGAGGATAAGCACAACACACTGTCAACTAGCATTCTTTTATCAGTGCAGACTCTGTAGTAAAACATACCTCCACATGTAAAGAAATGAAGAGATTTTAACTGACAGCAGCAGTGTGAGATTTCACAGCATTTATTATGTATTTGAGCTTTTTCAGGCTGTAAAAATGACTATGCTTTATTTTCAGATTCCATATAAAAACATAAAGATAAAGAAACATATGAGAACTAATGAAGGGATAAATTCAAAGTTTTATGCAGAAACTACATATAGTTTTTTAAACACAGTGCATTTATTTAGTTTGCGTAGCTGAACCACAATCTTACCTTGAGTGATTTGCATGTTTGCTTTCCTCAAGTACACTGTTTTTCTGCTGAGAAACTTATGTACAGTATCTGCCATAAATATCACAGCACATAACAAACGATTCTTGGAAGTGATCAGCCACCAGACACAATCAACTCAGCTCATCCACACACAGCCAGGATCTTTAGTAAAATGACCTCTACTTAAACATTTTGTCTGCATATGAGACAGATATGTAATTGTGGCAGGAGGTTCCTCTGATGCATATGGCACGAACCTTTAGAGATTTAGATTTTCTTCACAATTTTCAGTATGGTCCAGTGACAGCGCAGTTTGTTGCAGTTAACATATGCAGTCATAAGTCAGCAGAGGTGAGCTAATAGAGCTGAACATCTGTTGCCCGAACAACTGAAACTAAACACTGCTGTTCATACAAAGTCTTCTTAAGAGTCAGCCTTAACTTTTAGCTTTTGTTTTTTATAGTGTTCTGCAGTTTTAATCTCCTTTTAAAGTTGTAGCAGGGTGCTAGATTAATCTTCATAAACTGTTACAATTTTGTAAAACTATTACCATCACAAATAATCTTTTGCAGTGGGCAAACTGCATACACATGAATAAGTGGCAAGAGCTGGGCTCATGCAGTCCCAGTGGGAGATTTGAAGGCTGTTGGTAGCATAGATTTTTGTCAGCTTAACAAATGCATTTTGTATTGTTTATTTGGAACTTGTGTGAATGTGTGTGTGTGTGTATGGTTAACACCTCTGCATCATAGCAAGTAACAGGAAACTACATTACAGTCTGCTGATATGACAGGACCTCTAAGACTAATATTGCCAGATTTCCAGAACTGTCATCAAGCTATTTTACAGACAACCCAGTCAGTTTGCTGCTTTAGTTGACTTTGTGTCAGGAAGGCATCACTCAAGAGAACATTCTTGCAGTTACCATTACTACTGTTCATAAATGTTTGGACCACATACCTCTGCACTCTTAGATTGCAAGTTCTCCTGAACAATGAACTTTAATGAACAGATGTGGAGTAGAGCTGCTGGAGATAAATTCTGTGATTATTACATGGATGCATAGCAGAAAAGCACATGAGGGAACTGGGAGAAGGAAACACCCTGGTGTTCAGGAGGTTTTCTTTTCTCTCTGTCCCTGTATATGCTTTCACTGGCATTATTCAGTCGGCTCCTGTCTTTAGGGCCTAAGAGCTACACAAACCTCACTGCTGAGTGTAGTTTTTGGGAGGTAATACTAAAGGACAAACAGTTCTTGGCATACATAGCATACACCAATACCTCAGTAATGTGGACTAGTTAAACACGGTGACATTCTTCATAATGTAATCATTACCACTGTTGTTTGTGTCGCAGTTTGTTTTGCAATCTGAATCAGATCTCAAAACCACAAAGCTGCCAAACACCAATTTCCAATCAGCCTTGCTTCCTGTAAAACCACATTAGTATCTGTACCACAAAACTTTGTTGTGAATGCTCAACTTCCATTCCTCATACTTTAACTGTTGGTGCATAATTACTTTAGAGATTTAGGCTTCCTAAATATTTTATCATCATATCAATTTTCTCTAATGTTTTTGATCCTCATCATTCCTGCTGCTCTTCCTACACAATTGACGCTTATCTTGTAGCTTCTCCTTATCACAGGCTGTTTTTATGACTGTAACAGAAGACCTGCTGTTATCTAAACGTCTGATTTCTTTAGTTAGTTACAAGACACACACAAACACAAGCAGTGGTGACACATATGGTGGTGATCGAGTGTTAAGCATGTTTGAAAGCAAAAATATACACCTTTAGTGTATAAAGTCTCTTGACAGCACAGTCGTTGACTGTATGTTTGACTGCTGCTTAGAGACAAAAATGATAGAGGTAATTCAAATGTAAGACCTGCATGATCCGTCCATGTACCAGCTATATAAGCTAACCAATATTTTCATCATAGCTGGTGATATTAGTTCAGTTCACCCAATTTTGAGTTCTGTTTTCATCTGCCTAACAATAAAAAAACTATAATAAATCACGTTAATCTGCACAGCTCATGCACAGTAATCTCATTGAAAACTGATCCAAAAATCTCACTTTCAAAGCAACTATCCTATAGTATTTTGTTTCTGTGTTTAGTTTTATTTAACCAGTTCAATATCCTCCTGCTTAATAAAGAATGGATAACTATGTTATATACACTTTGTTACAGATGTTATTTTTATAAAATGAAGATTGCAGGAGGTGCTTTCTATAAAACTGCAGGGCTGCATTAAAAATCTGTAACCTAATCGTCCAAATAGCTGATTTTCCACTAAGTGGATAAAATCCACTCACACTGTAAATATGACATTTGTATAGGAATACGTTAAATAGGAAACATTTGATACTTAATTCATATTCTGCTGGTTTGCACAGCGCTAACTTCAAATTCTGTTACTGCCCCACTGAAAACACGATGTGTTACTGACTAGTTGCACTACAATACTGCTGTCAGACTAGAGGCCTATGTCATGTAAGTCTCAGAATGTGGAAAAGGAATGAGTGGATGAAAACTACTACAGAGGGATAACAACGGCTGCAAAAGCCCGACTGTGTTTCTATGCACAAAATGTCTCTGTCGCAACAAAATTTATTGTAGTTGTTTAGATTGAGTGTATTTTAAACTGTGAACTGAAAATGTGTTTTCACTTTGTGTTAAAATGATGTCACCTTGTTAGCCACAGTAGCAGCGTACTATCAGTGTTGTTTTCTAAAATTAGTTTTTAAGGACAAGGACTACATGTAAGACAGTTGAATCACAGCAGTAACCTCAATTTAAAAACAAATAAAATCTGCCTTACAGTTACTGAGCAGCCAGTAACCCACCTGCAACACACCAGAACCAGATCTTGTTGACAGACAACTGCAAAGCCTGTATAGAGAATTTTTTTTACTCATTATTTTCTGTTTTTGTTTAAGTATATCAGCCTTGAAGCTTTCTTAACAGCCTCACCCAGTTTCTGGTCAGAACCAGCTGCTCCTTTCTGCTGGCCTACTGTAGAGTCAAACAGATACACTGACATGTATCAACGTGTAGTATGTACTTTATATACTTTGTAATGTTTTTAATAATTGGTTTTTATTTGTTGGTATTTTTAGTGATACACTTCCCCGACTACTGGAAAAAGGAGTGTTCAGTTAGTTCAGATTATAAAATAATATATGAGTGAAGGAGCTGAATGGATGAAGATTGATACACAGTGCTACATCAGAATGCTTTCATGGTGTCTGCTGAACTTATGTTTGGCTTGCCAAAGTCTTCTTTTCTATGCACCATTGCTGGGCTCACTGTCCTGCGACTGCTTTCCTTTCTGAGGTTGGAACACATCAGACTAAATTGACAAATGTTTACTTGGATTCGAGGTTTGCTTTTGTCTGTAGTTCTCAGAGCTGTAGCCTGTTTCTGGAGCAACTAGACCTACAATAGAGCACTTTTTATGTCACCTAAACTATACACTAGTGACACCACTACATGTTTTACTCGTGTTTTAATAATTACAATGATTTCAAGCAATTGTTGGAATTTTAATTTTGCTTTCGGTCAAAATATTAGAAACTTCACATGTCCTGTGCTTGCTTTTCTGTAGTACTGGTGCCTGTCATGCTGTAAACAGACCAGAGCAACAGAGAGACACATTTTGCACACAAGGCTGCACGTACTGTAAATAAACACAAGCTTGGGTGTGTCTTATATAACATGAAGCTAGCAGGCATGATTTAGTTGTTACATTTTTCTAAAGACCATACATGAAACGGGTCAAATGAACTCAAATCAGCCTGCGTGTGCTTCGTGAATTAACAACAATGTATCATATTTACTTATTTGACTGGTTTGTAGCATTTTTTTTGACTACAGCTTAATTTGATTACATTTTTGGCTTATAATTTGGTCAGTTGCCAGAACCTAGCCTCTCAAAATCCCCACAGTCTCTTTTCTGGCAGAAAACACCTGAGTTGAAGTTGGTCCAAATTGTTGCAGTATTAAACCTTGTTATTTTTTTGTGCATTGTGCCATTTCTCTGATCCTGTTTTCTGTCTTGGCTTACTGTGTGCTAGTGGTTATAGTGTACCACACAAACAATATGTTTAGCGAAAAGTCTATACAGTATATTATAGTAAGTATAAGTTGAGCCATGATTTGCAAGACGTTAACACCTCACAGATTGTGGATCACCTCCATCTGGAATACTTTTTCAGTCTGTGTGGAAAAACTTTTTTATTGCTTCTGGTTTTATCTCAACAGACCTTTATATGGTCCATATGTCCTACAACCTCTGTATAATTAATGCATTTTTTTCTGACATCATATTCTCCCATCCATAAATATTACATCTCTTGTAGATGATACAGTATATTCTTTAATTTTCTGTTTGGCCTCAGGACAACACTTGGCCCAGGCCTTCCCACAGCCTTATAGGAATATGAGTAATATTTCATTGCAGAGCTCTGCTAAACTTTACTTCTCTAACCTGCTAAACCTGTATTACCTCTCATCACTTCTTAAAGCTGTCAGCGTCTGTTCTCACACACGTTTCACTTTTTTATATAAATACACATTTTTGTTTTGTTTTTTTAAATTTTGTAACATTGCCAGTGACATCACAACATCTGAAATTAAGTCATGCTGCTAGAAAAATTAATGTAATGTTTCTGTTTTTGTTATAGTAATTTTGAATCTGTATCAAAGAGGCACATTTTTTTCTATTAAACCAACAGTAAAGTAATGAAAACAACCCACACTGTTTTTGCCAGTCATTCATTTGTTGACTATTTCCTTTAATCCTCAACTGCTCCACTTTCACATCAGATGCTGCAGGTAATCAGGTGCTTTAGACATGCAGTCATGCTGCAGATTAACCCCAGAACCTTTTGAATGTATAAACATGGAGATTTGAAAGAGTAATAGTCTGCTGCTGTGTAGGGGCACACTGAATTTGTCCTCAAACATGTGATGTACTCATTATCACCACAGCAACGTGGCAGAGTTCATTCAGGCATTAATTCCTCCTCCCCTTACCCCTATTTAACCTCACCATCTCCCAGCCAAGCAGCCAATCGGGCTGGATCTTAAAGATCATGCTTTACAGAATCAGTTACATGCAGCAGAGCTATTTGCTCTATGTACATACTGAGTAGGCAACTATTGTTGTTTTCAAGGTAAAAAATAAATCAGTTGTTGAGCCTAGCTCTGGTGCTGTCTTGTAAAGAATATGTTAATAAATGAAAAATTATCTTTAATGTGTGTTATTGAAGAGATGCAGCAGATCACTGCACCAGTCACAAAGGTGAATTCTGAGTCACTGATAACACACAGCTTTGTGTGATGTGATATATATGTTATTCCATCAGTGCTATTTTAAAGTACAGTTACACTGAACTTTTTAAAGATATTTTGCTGTGTACTTATCAAGCCGCTATGCTACTGAGTTCTATTTTTTCTGGAATAATTCAGGACACCAATTTCTTGAGTAGCTACTTTTAGTGAGCCACGTACAGCTGAAAACTCAGCCTTAGGTTTTGCTGCATAGAAAGAAAGAACCAGATTTTCCTATGCAGGAAACAAAAGGACCAATCTACAGGACTGCAAAGTTACTTAAAGCTGAGTGTATAGTCACAACACAATAGCTTACACAGAGGCACTAATCAGCTGTATCTAACCAATATTAATTATTTTAGAATAAATACATAAGTTGCATAAATGAGTTTACAAATATAAAACTGTGACCATTACACTGTATATTGATTAATGTACGTGCTAATCAACGGAGCCCTCCATACAGCTAATAGTGCAACAAACAATTTTGGTGCCTGATTTTGAATTACTTTTAAGGGTTTTAACGAAAATATACACAAGTTTAATGTTAGCAAGTTGACTTTGTAAGTTTTTGTCCAGTTTAAATCATCGACATTTGACATTTGCACAGACCTCTTAGACCTCTTTATGGCTTATAAGCATTTCAATACTTTCGTATTTGCCGTCACCATGTTTGTTGTGTACAGCTACTGTGGTTACAGCACTGCAGCAAACCACTTTCAGTGCTGTAACTAATGTAACACTGTTGATTGTCCAGTAGGTGTCCCCCCTTCCTCACGTCTTTGACTGAGACATATTTCTTGAACTTCATGTAAACGTTTCAAACCGTAAAGACCCAATGGAGCCAGGCCAGCAATCTTTTATTTTTACCAAATTTTTTTTACAACACTGACCTGACAACAACTACTACTAATATTTAGCTTTTTTTCAAGGATAAGCTATAATATAAAATCTGTTCAATGAGAATTTATCTAAGTAGGCGTTATTTATTAAGACCTATTTATAAAGAACATTCATTAAGCACAAAAACATTTACTTAACATGTTAATTAAATCCTGAATGCTTGCTCCTGCTTGTTTTGTACCTCTGTGGAAGTCGCTGGGAGTAACCATAGACTATATATAGTCTATGGTTGGTATGGTATGGTATAGCTAAATGTATATATGTATAGCTAAATGTGTATATTCATTGAAACACGATCACAGATTAAATAAATAAATCCAATTTCGGCTACAAATAAATTTGTATGCCTTCTAAAATCTGCACAGTTATAATAATCTAAAATGGAAGTTAGAGAGTTCCTAAAAAGGCCAAACCTTGTGTTACATTCTGAATATGAATATGATACATTTCTCCAAAATGATCACACTGGACAAACTGTCTACTTAAAGACGTGAGTTATTGCACAACATTTGTTAAATAATCTTAACTACAGTCATTTTTAAATCTTTCTAATTTTCAGATTGACTGTAAAGTCACATGGTATGTGTTTCCTGTGATTGTGAAATTTTACTTTTAGGAGTTTTTAAAGTTGACGTGTGCCATCACAATGGAAACTTTTGGGAATTAACCTCACAGAAACGTACACACCCTGCTGAGCAATAATTTGAACTAGAATGTTAGAATACAGTTTCAAAGAATCACGACTTCTTCTTAAAAAAAAGAGAGTGATGCTGCTGCATTGTTTCACTAGAGGCTCTTGCACAAAACATGTGGAGAGAGAGGGGAGGTTACAGGTCAAGGTGATCCTTTTAAGTGTGTGCGCACACACACAGACACACACAGACACACGCACACACCATCACTTGCTCTAAATGTAAGTAAGAAGACCAAAGAAAAGTGTAGATAAGTTCTACTTGTGTTTGTGTTTTTAATCTTATAGCTAAAGGCCTCTGGGTCCTGATGGGCCTTCAGACCATTGCAGGAAGTGATGTAAGAGGGGGTGATAAAACTGTGGTCATTTTTTCTGTTACATCACTGTTTTCCTTCCTGCTACTTTATGAGAACTAAGCCTCACTGAACTATCAGCATATAAATAGAGCTGTTTGCACTGTTGCACAGTAGCAGATTGTGACAAAGGAAAAGTGTGGCAGTCATTTATCAGAGACCAGATGAGCAGAATCAACATTTACAGTTTTTTTTCATTGATAACAAGCATTGGTCAATTATCAAAGTTTGAATAGTTGTTTTTCAGATAAATCAGTATATAAGATCTTTGCACTTCATCAGTTTATATTGAGTACTGTATATTGTAACAAGAATGAATCAGTAATGCAATTAATGTTTATATATTTAAAATGTAGATAAACAGTGGAGGGATGCATGTCTCACTTGTGGTTTTGCCAGAAAATTATTGCAACTGTTGTGCGCTGCCAGTTTTGTGCACCCTTAAAGTGGCCTTTAAGGGTCACTTTAAGAAGTGACCATGTGGTGTCATGATTCACCACATGGTCAATACTTGTGGCCCTTATTTCGTCCGAGACCACAGCTCTGGGTCTTCCTCTCCTTCATCTTCTCCCTCTCCCTGCCCTTCTTCTCTCTTAACCAGCCTGTCCTCATTGACCCATCTTACCCCCAAAATCTGCACTGCACTCACCTGTGTTTACCAATATTTTTGATATTATTTTCTATAGATTTCGAGGTGGCTGCAGCAGAAATACATGTTTTTAACATTATTCTGTTTTGATTGTGTTGTTAACAGTTTTGAACAAAGTATGTTAGCATTTGAAAATGTGGTGCAATCATATAATGTTTTGCAGGGGATGGTCTCTGACTGAGAAACGGGTTCATTAATTTTGGTAACTGTGGTCCCTGAATGCATTTTGTGTGAAAGCAATGGAAAGTGATTCACAGTTTGATTCACATGGACATCTGTTTTGCTGACCGTGTGAACAGTTTTGACAGTGTGACTTCAGATTTGACCAATGCTTTTTAGCAATTAAAAAAACTGTAATGTGAAAGTCCAGCTCACAGATTGCTACATTTTAAAAATTTCTGATGGAGTTTCAATACATGATCATTTCGGTGGTATCTGTAAAAATCAGAGAGCTGGCAGCTTGATTGCACTTGTGGGGAAATACAGTTAAAAGCTCCTTAAATGCATGTCTTTGAAAACTGTACATACAGTGCCTATAAAAGTTATTCACCCCCTTGGATGTTTCACCCTTTTATTGCCATTATAAATCAGTCATGTTCAATATAAGTTGGTGACTTTGACCAAAGAAATTTCAGAAAAATACCTCATTAATGTAAAAGTGAAAATAGGTTTCTACAAAGTAATGTCAATTAAATAAAAATATGTAACGTGAAATCAGTGTTTGCGTAAATATTCACCCCCTTTAAAATTACTGACCTAATCCAACAGAGGTCCAGATATTTGGTGCTAGTAGACCCACAATTAGTGAAAAAAACCTGAGTGCAGTGAATGTGTCTCAAGTGATTGCAGTATATAGACACTTGGACTGTGTCTGGAAGGTCTAGTCACTGTTCAGTATCAGTATTCCTGGCTACCATTACACCATGAAAACAAAAGAACATTTCAAGCTACTCAGAGAACAGGTCACTGAAAAGCATAAGTCAGAGGATGATTACAAAGAAATCTCCAAGGCACTGAACATCCCCTGGAGTTCAGTGAAATCCATCATCAAGAAATGGTAGGAATATGGCTCATGTTTAAATCTGCCTAGAGCAGGCTGTCCACACAAACTGAGTGACCGTGCAAGAAGGAGACTAGTGAGAGGCCACTAACACATCAATGACTATTCTGAGGGAGTTACAAGCTTCAGCAACTGAGATAGCAGAACAACTGTTGCCCAGGTTCTTTACCAGTCAAAGCTTTATATGAGAGTGAAAGGAGAAAGCCACTGTTAAAGAAAACTCATGTTAAATCATGACTTGAGTTCACCAAAAGGCAT
This sequence comes from Helostoma temminkii, assembly GCA_900302695.1. NCBI lineage: Eukaryota > Metazoa > Chordata > Actinopteri > Anabantiformes > Helostomatidae > Helostoma > Helostoma temminkii. The sequence goes on from OMLM01004843.1 coordinate 126,138, forward strand.
GTGAAAGACTCCATGGTCGAGTGGAAGAAGGTTCTTTGGTCTGATGAGACCAAAATGGTGCTTTTTGGCAATCAGACAAGACGCTATGATTGGCGACACCAAACACTGCACATGACAACAAACACACCATCCCCACTGTGAAACACAGTGGTGGCAGCATCATGCTGTGTGGATGCTTCTCAGCAGCCAACCCTGGAAGGCTTATTACGGTAGAGGGCAAGATGAATGCAGCAAAATATAGGACAATCCTGGAGAATCCAGTCTTAATCAGTTGGCAAGACAACTATGGCTTGGGAGAAGCATACAACAAAAGCTACACAGAAATGGTTTACTGACAACAAGGTAAATGTTCTTGAGAGGCCGACCTCAATCCAATAGAGAAGTTTTTGTTTATTGGTTCGAAAAGGGCTGTTCACACCTGATCTCTCTGCAACCTGACAGAACTTGAGCAGTTTTGCAAAGAAGAATGGTATAAACTTCCAATGTCCAGATGTGCAAGCCTGACTGAGGCCTATCCACACAGACTCTGCTGTGATTGCAGCCAAAGCTGCGTCTACTAAATACTGATATGAAGGGGGCGAATATTAATGCAAACACTGATTTCACCTTATACAAATATTTTTTTTTGATATTACTTTGTAGAAACCTGTTTTCACTTTGACATCAATGATGTATTTTTCTGAATTTCTTCTGTCAGTTGCCAACCTTTATTCACCATGATTGATTTATAATGTCAATAAAAGGGTGAAACACCCAAAGGGGGTAAATGCTTTTTATAGGCACTGTATGAACATTATGAAATACATAAAATAGAAATTTGCTCATAACTGTTGTAATATTACACCATTTTTCTTAGGACATGGCACAGTTTTGCAAAGTGAAAGAAGAAATAAATTGAAGAAGTAAATGCACATTATTGTATAGGGGACCTTTGTGGTTGATTGCATGTTCACAATGCATTTCTACATGCATGTAGAAATAGTTGGCAACAATGGAACAAAAAATAAAATGTGAAAAAAAAAAACGTTCTTTGGCTTTATCCCACTCCTTTTTTAGTAATTATGGTCGACTTTCTTGAGACAGGTGAATACATCACTACAAAATATGTATTCGTTTACCCCATACCGACATAGAGGCTGATGTTCCTAGTAGTTATCCCACTCTGCTCCAAGAACAGAACAAACAATCAGTGTCAAGCTCACACAATTTCCACATCCACAAATAAATTACATCAATTCAAGCCCAGAGCACAAGAAGACCTCACAAGATCACAGTCTGTAGTTTAGATTCTCTGGGGCAGTTTAGACATGTTAGCCCCACCAGGCAAGAATAAATGTGCCAGCACAGCAACTCACAACTGACAACAATGTCTGATCTGAGCTTAAATAAGCAAACATGTCTAAGGGCTAACCAGGTGCACCACATTCAGTATTGATTAAGTAATGATTGCTGGTGGAGATGAGCTTCCCAAAGCCACAATTTACTGTTATTTAAGTCAACAGAAATAAATGGCTTCAACAGGTGTTCTCTCTATTGTTGTTTGTTTTTCACTTTTTTTCAACACAAAGGCCAAAAAAAAGATGTGATCATGTGTATTACCCATGTTTCCGTTGTAGCTAAACACAGGTGCTCTATGCTGCGAATATTCAAAGAGATAAAGTGCGACAGCAGTGCCTCTGACAAGAGTATGACCGCCCTCCAAACGAAACACACTCCTGGCCTGGAGACTTCCTCAGCTGATAATTATGTGATAAAGGTTGGTTTGATTCAATAACATGTTTTCAAGCTTCACACAATCACCTTGTTGGCCTTACAAATTCACTTCCAGCCAGTCATTATTTAATCACCGTTTTCCCTCAGTTTAACTGCTCTGCATGTTTGAACTTTTAACAGAACAATGCTGGAGCTGAACTGTTGATTGTTTCTGCCATAGTGGTCTGGTGGAGATGGATAAGACAAAATAACAGTTCAGGAACATTCTGGACTAAAGACAGATGGAACAAAGAAAGAACAAAGATAATGTGCTAAAAAGAAGGAAGAAAACAAAAGTGAAGGACAGAAAGTGTAGTGTAGTAGTGCTTCAAGAAACATGTGCCTGAATTTGATTTCTAAAAGCACCGTACACATAATACTGTGAAAGGCAAATGTGTTTCTGTGTGTTTGTGTTAATTTGTATGTTACCCTTGTGGAATGGAGTAAATGCACTTAATTTTTTTTATTCATCACCTATATAAGCTTTAACAAGCAAAAGAAAATAAACCAGTGATACACAATAATACAGTCAACTGTATACATCCGTTGGAGTTTAAAATATTTACAGTACACTTACATTCATATGTTGTGTTGTGAGGGTGGGACAGCTTTTTACCTTTTGCAAAGGTAAAGCAAATTCTGTGTTGCACAGCTGTGTTTGTGGATTTCTTTCCGCCAATGTTTCATTATGATCTCAAACAATTATTTATGCTACAAACATAACAATCAGCTTCTTTCTGAATAGTAGTATAAGTATCAGAGGTAAAAAGGTGGAAATGTAAACAAACTTGTGGCTACAGAATATTAGCTTCAGAATAATAGCTTCACACACTTTGGAAGTGCTCTGCTCTAGTTTTTGTTGCTGAGTTTCAGACAGTCTGCTGCGTGTCGCAGCCCAGGACCTCCAGGCGAAGGGCAATGTCGTTGACCCAACCCCGTGGGTGGATACGAAGGAATCGGGCAAACAGAGGAGGATCAAAATCTGTTACAACTTCTTCGTCTGGATTGTTGTTACCTGTAAAAATCTGAGAAAGGCAAGAGGAGGAATTAAACAAAGAAAAACAAGAGAAATGAGAACAGTTTCAGTACATGTGTTGGAATTTTAAAGACATAATTTTAAACATTTTTTTCCTGCTACCTTTTCTCTTCGGGAATTCTCTTCTAACACACTGCTCCAGGACTGTCCATCACTACTGAAAGTAACTGAGAATTCTGTCACCATCATCTGGGTCAGCAGTGATCTTGCTCCTTGGGTTATGACCCCTGTGATGCGTCTAAATTTCTCCAAGTCAACCTGTAGCCACTCATGGGGGTTGTTATTCTGGAAAGAGGGTACAGAGGAAACATTATCAAACAGAAAGTAAAATGGTCTTATAATAAAAGAGCATAGAACATGTTAAAACAAACAAACAAACAAAACAGAAAATAGATAATTTAGTTGGGTCCAGTCATCCAAGATTACTTGTGTCAAACAAGAGGAGAAGGCCGTTACCAAATAAGGCTAAAAGAGCAAGTGTATATATAATAAAATAATATTGATGTGTTTTTTGTTTGAAATGTTTTGTTTGAAATTAAATAAAGATACTATATTATGTAATAATATTACTGGGAATACAAAAGACCTGTATGTAATGTTTTAAATAAAATAAAACAGCTAACGGGTTCTAAATTAAGTAGAGGTAGATAAAAGAAAAAAAGAAAAGAGAAAAAAAAAGAAAAAGTACTGTAGAGGTAGCCAAAGGGAACACCACTCCACTTCCTCTCCCACATTACTCTAAGATGACTAGGAAACATAAATTATAATATTTCTGGCAGTGCATCTTTTTTCAACATGTTGTGGTTACACAAGGCAAAACCACAGTATTTTAATTATTTTATCCACATCCATCATTCCAAAAAAAAGGAAAGGTTATTTGGCTACAGGAAAAGTCAAACAAAGACAAATGACCACTTTTCTAATCTAAATTTGAAAGTCTAACAATCAAATGTCTACAGTTTGATAAACAAAGAAAAGTAAATCAGTGTTGTTCCATTATGTTCTGTTTCCTAGAACACGTTTGCTAAATGTGTCTTTGTCCTGTTTAAAATAAATAATGTTAATGAAAAAAATGAATGTTGAGTGCAGCTAGTTTTCAAGGATAAATTCTTCTAAACTTCTAATAGAAAAAAATGTAAAATATCAGATAACATATTATATAACATAAAGCTTGAATGTTTAAAGTGATCTATTTTCTGGTTGTAGTTTCATATTGGACAGTTAGTTGAACAGTTATTCAAACACATTTAACTTTGGATGGCAAGAATGTGATTAAATGTATTTCAAACATACTGTTTATATAAAGACATTTGTAAGACACAAGGGCAGACAGATGGGGGTATCACGTGCAGCACAGCTGCTTGAACTTGAACAAACTCAAACAACTTGCAAAAGCTTGTTAGCTCTTAAATTAACTGTACATTAGAGAAATGCTGATTTGGTTTTTAGGAGTAGGCTCTTTCTGGAGACTGGGTATAATGGCAAAAATAGTAGCAGTAGATTAATGAAGCCAGAATAACTTCACTCACTGTCCAGACTTTGACATGCTGTTAGTGTGGACATCAGGTCAAACTATTGACTGGTTTCTAAAGTCATGTTGTGCTTATTCTGTTAGGAACCAGTATGAGAAGAGTTGATAGAAGAGTAGACTGAAGACTCGCTACCTAGGAGTTTTCCAGTTATACAGAATGTGCTTTGATTGTGTAATGTATTACTCTATATGCACATTTGTGAATAAATACAATGTGTGCATGTCAACCTTTGGCCGCCAGGCGTTGGCGCTGCCTTCCTGATGGAGTCGGGCCAGGCTGGGTCTCCAGCTTCGCAGCATGGATGAATGAAATGAGGTGGCACTAAAGCTGCTGTCTTTTATCTGTCTCCTCTGGAGCCCGAGAGGGAGAGAGCAACCTGATGACATATACACACATACACACAAATGGTCTCAGCATCTTCATGCACTAATTAACATTGAAACATTCTTTTAACATTGGTACAACTCACTGTTGAGGTCGCAGCCCAGCAGCTCCAGTCGAAGAGCAGGTTTTTGCACAAAGTGTAATGGGTTAATCCTGACATAGCGAGCAACGAATGGTGGATAGAAGTTGTTCTCTGTCACTCTGGAGCTGTCCATGTTGCCACGAAATCCCTAAAGAAGAGCCACGCAAACTGCTTAGAATACAGTGGATGTTGGTGGTTGGCAATGATGAACAACTGGCTGCCCTTATTGTATTTATATGACTATATAAACAGTGTGTCACTGTCATGCATTTAGAACCAGAGCCCACCACCTCTTCTTAAAGTTAATACTGCTCACATTGTCATAGTCTGTTGCTGAACAGTAACCATTCTTGTCATTTTCTTATGTCTTCTTGGATCAATTTTCTGGCATAAAATATAAAGGAGGAAAAATAACAAATCTGTGTTTGAATTTGCGAAATGCCAAAAGCAAGCTTCACTTTTGAGTTCAAGTATGTTTTAATGCCATCTTCTAGTTCACTAAATGCAGGGCTAATCTTCCAGGAAACAGATTGCTGGAATGTTTTACCAAAATAATAACTTTTCTATCTAGAACTTCAGTGAAATTATGTCACATGACTGGTTTATGTGGTCGTGTTTGTCCAACTGTATGTTCCATCACTGATTCTAGGTTCAGCTATTGAAAAATTTTTTTCTGAGGAATCAACCATAATCCTACCAATAACACATATCCAATACCTTTTGCAACCTGGTTCTATTTCCTCTGTAAGTAGTCCAGGTATCCTGATCCAGACTGTAGGAGATGCTGAAGTAGGTAATGTAGTTGTCCCTCAGCTTTGAGCGGACTCCCTGTGTCTGCACACCGTGCAGCAGGGTGGGTCGCTGGAGGTCGACCTAACAACACAAATTCTAAATTATATAAAGTTCACTGTGATCTGACATATGGGTATTACAAAATAATGTAGTTCATATTGATTTAATTCAGATCTTGCATTCGGTGTGCTGTTCACCACTAACCTGTATCCATGACTTCTTTTTCCCACTCATCCAGGCATTGATATAACCAGACTGCTCCAGCCTCGCCAGCCTGGGCTCCCAGCTGTCTGGAAACACATGTGCAAACAGTTATAACTCAGCACAGGCAGAGATTTTATAAACCTCCCAGTACAATTTAGGGATATTTTCATTTTTAGTACACTGGGTATTAGTGGTAAACATTTCTGCCTCTGCCATTGCTATTACTGACAAACATTAAAAGTCTTACTGACACAAAACAAAACAAAACAAAACAAAACAAAACAAAACAAAACAAAACAACCCCCCAAAAAACAAAAACAACAACTACCTATGTAATCTGACGCCGTGATCTGGGAATCCTCAATCCTTCCTGATTTCATCCCCAGAGGCACGACACATCCTGCATGACAGGAATTAAATAAAAACCCATAAATTAGATAGTAAAAAATACTTAACAGAATGGGAAATGTGAGAAAGACCTTTGACATGAAGCCATGTTGGCCTTTAGTTAGTGCATCAATTCTCAGGGTCTACACTCCCACCAGCAGCTCAATTAAAATGCAAAATGAACAAATTAAGTGTACATCTACACATTACATAAAACAATACTAGATTCTCTGCACTGTATATCTCAGGCTGGAGGAATTCAGCTTTTAGTTTTAAAGTTATATTTTTGTGCAAAATTGGTAGGTCAACAGTAGGTCAAATACATTTTGACCTAGTGGTTAACATGAAAGTGTTAAGATATTATGAGAATGATTGATTCATCAACTGGAGACCATGAAGTCTGTAGTAGTTCACGTCAAACCATTCAGTAGTGCTGAAAAATCCAGCTAGAGAGAATTCACTGTTACTGCTTTATCTGTCTAATATATATTTATTTCTATCTCCATATCTTTCACAGATATGTGCACTTACTTGGATTATATACCAGTAGTTTAGCCCTCATGCCGGCTAGCTGGTAGTCTCCTATGGTGCACTCCACTAGCCATGTGCCCACTGTGGGTGGTTTCATTTCCACTGTGCCAAACACACCTGGGAGACCATACAATACATAAAGCAGGATTAAGTGTAAGGTTTTCTTAATGTAAGTTATATAATTCTTTCCTGGGTTTCATCCAATGCTACTTTACCAAGGTGTCATTCTATTAAAATAAGAAGGGATCACAAAATGTTTTTAAACACTTTTGTTCAAACACTTTAGATAACATATTTCTGGAATTAAAAGCTAAAGTTTAAATAGTGTCATGTCACACAGTTCAAAAGATATATGGAAAAGATTGTTTATGTGTGTGTGTATATTTACCAGGGAAGAGGTTGAAAACTCCCAGACGGTGTTCCTGGTCAGTTTGAACAGTAAATGGCAAACCATGGAAATGTACAGCGTGGTACACGCTTCCTACATTTAGTAGATGCCACCTGACCAGCTGGTGCTGGGCGAGCAATAAACCAGGAAGTGTCTCAGCCACAAAACCATTTATTGCTATGAAACAAATAAAGTATGACAAAAAGTATGGCATAAAAACAGTTACATAAACATCACAGCAGAAATCAGCCCTTTAATCTGTACCTGCAAACTTATTGCTGTCATGGTACCAGGGGTCTTCTGTGTTGACCTGACAGGGTGGAGCACAGTGCCGCTGAAGATTCTCCTCCAGGTACCAACTTTTAGTTTCATCAAAGGTGTGAAAGAGCAGGGAAAATTCCTGGATGTCTGTCCTGTTGACTCCAGACTTACAAATGATCAATGGTCCGATTAAACCAGAGTGAAGGTCTCGCTCCTGAGCATAGAAAAGAAACATGTTTACTCATCATCATTTAGATGATTTAGTCACATTTTAGAAATCCTTTGTAAAGTGTGAATCCATTTATTTTTGTTAATGCCATTTAATGTCCTTTAATTTTAAAATTAATTTAAAAGTGAATTTCTTGTTTTCTGTCAGACAGAAATCACGCAGACATTAAAAGAGAAGTAAACGGAAAAAACAAACAAACACAACTTGTAAACATTAAATTAAACAATCAAAACTACATTAATTATTATAGTTTGTTAATACATTCTGTAAATGTATACTCTGACACATGTACATGCTGTATATCCATAAAATAAGAAGGCTACAGATGAAAACCTTTACAGACCTTGTCCACAGTAGAGTAGTAAGCCCCGGTCTTGCAGTCCAATTCAGAGTCAGTTGGTCCTTGTTTCTTGGTTACTTTCCAGGTATAGGTCCGAGCCTCCCCAGGAGGTACAGGTTCACCTGGCACCCCATGTGGAGCAGAGGATACTTGGGTTTGGGTTATACCAGCTGCCTGGCTGTGGTCGTAGACGCCCTGAAGGTGAAAGGAGTAAGGCCTGGATGCCTTGTTCTTAAAGATCACCTTGAATAAGAGAGATGAAAAACAAGAGAGGGAAAAGATAGATCACCAAAACCACAGAGCATTACATCATTACGTTTCATAGTTGTTTGAACAAATTAATAGTATTCACATTTGTATGAGAGACAATAGAAAAACATATTTATTCTTGTATTTTGCTTCACTAGTGTATCACTCACAGTTATGAGGTCATTAATCTCAGCTTTGATGAAAGGTCCCAGTATCCCCAGGTGTTCATCAGTCTCTCTTCTGTGTACAGGACGCTGGAAGTCTTCGCCCATGTAAGCTCGATACACCACCTTCTTATAATCAGGCAGGAACTTCCTCAACCCTCGACGCATCTCTCTAGAGGAGGAGTTAATACTGATGCTTTAATGCCAGAGGAAAGGCACTGCTGTGAACTAAATGAAGAATTCCTTGCTAAGGAATAGTGCAGTATTCTGGAAAATATGCTTAATTATTTTCCTGCTAAGTGGTAGATGGCTATTTGTTACTCTTTATAAATTAGCATATTTCCCAAAATGTCAAACTAACTAACTTCCTGGGTGAAATTCCTACATGGGTTTGATGAGCTGATGTGGTTTTCTGATGCCATAATCCCAGGTGATCTCCTCCGCAGCAATGTAGTAAGTTCGATATCTGACCTCTCCAGAACGCGGATTCACGTAATGTGTGTCAAATATATCTGATGTACTGTTGTAATCCTGAAAAAAAAAAATTTAATTACTGCAGGGGAGAAGGAAAAAATGTTTTTCTTTGCTGCGTTTAGTATGCAGAATTATGTATATGTGCAGGTATGTAAGATGCACACAGAGAAAAAAGTACCTCCTGGCTGTAGTCATCATACTCTAGAGCAAGATCAAGACTTGTGCTGTTAACAGCAGTGTGGTTGTATTCCAGGTCCAGCATGTCTGCTATAAGTCGCTCACGCTCAGACTGGATGTGGTTTTGTGATAAGTTTTCATCCATTTCTTCTACACTACTAAACTTTCTGTTTAGCAGTGCATTGCTATTCAGTAAGATTTCGTTGCTCTCCTCTAGTTCCTCTTTTGTCCCATTCTTTTCACTTGGCATTTCACTCTTTTCCTCAGACTTTATCTCTGCATTAGAGTCAGACATGTTTTCCACTTCAGTATCTGTTCTAGTTCCTGCATCTTCGGAGGCTCCAGAGCTGAAGTCTGTCCAGTTTCCCTCTGCCTGTCTTTTCTGTCTGCCACCTATCTTTTCTTCTGGTTCAGTTCCATTCTGAGCCGTGGTCCACTTCCCATCACTTTCTATTTCCTCCAAGACATCCTTTGGGATTTCTCCCTCTGACACCATTTTTGGGTTTTCTCCTCCTAGAGAATTTACTGCAACTTTCCTCAGATGACATGTTAGGTGTCCTTTGTCAAGTTTGTTCACTAACTGAGTATTGTTATTGGGGAGTTTCTTGCACACTCGAACCAATGCTGTGTGATTTTGTGGTCTTGTTCCCCTTGGTTGTAAATCTATGTGATCAATATAGTCAGAAATATCTTCTTCAAAGCTATCATGGTCAACTTGGAGGTCTCCGTTGTCACATGGACGAACAGTGTAACGGATGCTCATCCCGCGGCTCTTGAGGCTGCCATCGAAGGCACTTATCTCCCACTCACCTAGGAGAAAGATTAGGAAGAGCTAATATGACTTGAGTGTATTCACTTCGTCAGCAGTGCATTCACTCAGCACTTCGTATGTAAACCCAACCACCAGCAGTAGCTTTAATGAACAGGACCCCTATTATGCAAAATCCACTGTTTAGTCATATATGGCTCTTGTGCTGATCTAGACATACACTAAATGGCTTAGCAGTGGACCAGCTGCTTTTTTTTTTTTTACATTCTTTCTGCAGCCCCAGAACGGTCCAGTCCGAATTTTCACCCTCATCAGTGTCAATTTGGGGGGACATCATAGTTGGCTCTGGCCACCACAGCCTTTGCTGAGTGCTCTGTATCTGCCACATTTGGGTCCAAACTTGTACGAGCCAGGCAGAATCAGTGTGTATGTGTGCACATTGAAGTGGTGATCGGATCAAATATGGACTGATTCTGACTATGTGGGTCTAGTTTAAAGTTTGAAGCTGTAAGCATTGCGTGTGTGCATGGGCACAAATTGTCGCTAGTTTTACAGCAGGGCTGTTTAGAGTTGACTAGAGACATGGTGTGAAACTTTTAAAGCAATTTTCTTTGCTTATTAGGCTAGATTATGTTAAAGTCACATGGGTATGTAAGATCAGCACAGCATGGTTATGCAACCTCATTATGTCAGAGCTGCTCAGCAGTGGCTCAGCTGTCTGTTGTGCGTTATTCTGCTGCAGTGTTTGCGTCAGGGTGGAAACTGGTATGTGATGACTACGAAATGAAAAGACTGAGGCCGAAACTGCATCCATATCTGTGGTTTCTGTGTTCCTAGCAGCTTGTACACGGAATCTGTACCATCTTCACTGTAACTCCATGTCTCCCTACATTGTAGACACACATCAGTAACAAGAGGGGAGGGGGGAGCACAGCTAATTGTTCCAGAGATAGACTCTAAGTAAAAAAATTCAGCCAAGGCAGAAAAAAGGATCTGATAAGATGAGATATTTTTGTGCAAAATCTCTGATGCGTAACCAGGTAAAACTGAGAACCTGACTGAGAGATAGTTTTTAATGGAGAAAACTTCAATGTTTCACCTTACCCATCAGCTCAGTCTCCATGGGAACAGTCATGCCAGTCATGGGAAAGAGGGTGAGGACAGACTGGTAAAGTCTTTGGTACTGAAAGGGGTTTCCAGTGAAGTAAACAGATAGGAAGTTGTTTTGGGTACCCACATGGGCCACATGCCAGAAGGTGACATCACTTTGACACATCACAAACTGGCGCCCACTGAACATGATGCCATTTACACCTGGAGGAGGAGGGAAACCAAAATAGTACGGTTCTTTTTAGATTTCACCAGCTCAAAAGTGGTGACTATACTACTAACAATCTTTAAGTAGATTGAATAAACAAACACTTATTAGCTCCAATGTGAACTTACTGTAAATGATATTGGAGTTGTACAATGTGGGGTCTGTGGTGTTAATGGGGTTTTGGGTAGACTTCTGCATGTTTTCATTGAAATACCAACTCTTGTTCTCATCAAAGATGGCAAATATCAGGCTCCACTCTTTATCTGGTCCCAACTGCATGCAGCAATTGATTCAGGAAAAGGGACACAGACATACATTTACATCAGTGCAGACAACATTGCTGCTGTATATCTGTTAAATGTATAAAATAGTCAAATACAAGTGTACATGGACAGCTTCTTCTTACCAGGCGTCCTCTGGCGTCAATGGCATCAAACTTGCAAATGAGCATAGTGCCCACCAGCCCTGATGCCAAATCTCTCTCTGGTGAGATGGTGCTCTGATACAGTTGGGTCAGACACTTGTGGTCTCCCTCTAAGGGCCCATCATCTGTTGTTAGGCTCCAAATGTAACCAAAGGTCTTGTTGGGGGGGACTCCCATGGAGCGCAAGTCCTTCTCTGCATCTGCTTATTTAGATGAGATTAGATCAAATATTGATGCTCGGAAATTGGGCACTGAAACCTGGGGGCAGATTTTGAGCACTGCTGTTTGTATTACAACTGAAAGGACAGAGAAAGGTTAAGATGATGGGTTTGTTGTTTTGTTTATGCTTACCATTTGTGGTGCTCTGCAGTGGAAGGATCTTGGTAAGGCCGTTGGGGTAGATATTGAAGGGGCGACTGGCAAGGTTTCTGAAAATAATCTAGTGACACAATTCAAATGGGTGAACAGCAGAACATCACACAACGAGCATGTGTTCACAAGTGCTTCATATATTTACTTGCACTTTGTAAATTCAGATTTTTTCTTCTGTCTTCAAAAACTACTCACTCACATGGAATTTATCATTGACTTTTCCTTTCAGAAGTGGACCAAGCAGTGTCTTCTCTGGATTTTTCCTCTGAGTGAAAGATTCATCTGTGTACTCCACATACACTACCTTTTTATAAGTGTAATCCAGGTGATGTGGAGCTGCAGGCAAATATCTGGACTGCAGCTCACTGTTGTGGCAAAGGGTAAAAATATTAAATTCAAGTAAAATCTGTTAAATGCTGTGTTTCCGGTTGTTCTTATCCTTCCTCTCCTCCATCTTTTCTACCTGTCTGCGGGTTTGAGGTGAGGAGCGTAGTCCCAGGTGACCTCTTCAGCAGCAATGTAATGGATCCAGATTTTAGACTGCTGTCCTCTGCTCGCTCTTGCTTGCAGTTGTGGCTTCCTTGGCTCAAAGCTTATTGTGTTGAACAAATTCTCATCGTCTTCATAGCTGTAATCACTGTAGTCCTCAATGCTGTCGTGTTTGGCTTTACGCATGTCGCGTCCTGGCGGAGCAACAGGCTCAGCACACTTCTCCACGGTAAAAAATGAGTTCATACCGTCTGGGTAGAGTAGTAATGCACAATAACAATCAGAGTCATGACTAAAATGAAAAAGATACAACTAGGCTTTATCAAAGTAACAGATGGTCTTTGTCCTTACTGTAGCGGTGAGCGTGTATCTGACAGCTGATGAGGAAGCGGCCTACAGTAGCAGGTTTCATTTCTGCTGTGATGAAGGTCATGGGGGTCAACTCCATGGTGACTTTACGGTGAGTCAACACCTAAAAAACAAACCCGCTAAATTTTAGTCAAGACACTTTGAGAAAGACCAAGATAGGAAAAAAAATTCTCAAATTAAAACTGGAAACTACTAGAAATTATAAGAAATATTTTAACAATCTGTTAACTGGAATTGACTGTGATGTGAAGACCTGATCTACCTGCAGAGTGTGATCCTGAAACCGAATGGAGTGGATTTCTGGAGCAGTGCCCATTCCAATCAGATGCCAAAAGACATGGTTACGATCTTGACACATTTTCAAACCTACAAACGCACAGAGAGACAGAGTGAGGGAGAAAATTTGGCCAAATTCCTGTGCGGACCACATTCAGCACACAATGAAACATTGAGCACAGTGTTAGCGACACTTAACATTACAACAAGACTACAAACTCCCTGCCTGCAGCCAGTCAAGGCTCATTACCAGGTAATGTGGAGTTGACATATCCATTGATGGTGTGGTATTCCTTCCTGCTGTGACTTCTCTTGAACTTGTCTCTACTTATCCTCTCTCCTACTTCTCCGTACCAGCTCTTGGTCTCATCAAACACTGCAAACACCAGGACGAAAGCTGGATTTCTCCTCCTGCCTTCATCTGTGAAAGCACCTGAGGGAACGCACACATAGCACACATAGCACAAATATAAGACATAATTGGAGGATTATAGGGTGAGACGTGAATGCCTGTGCACAGTTTAATACTACACCACCACCTCATTCTCGACTTGTAAATGTCAATTTCATAACCGGACACAGGTTATGGAATTGACACTGAGGTTTATTACAGGATGAATAGTAATTTGTGAGAAAACTAAACTTAGCACATCATAACAAAGCTGCCTTTTGTCCCTTGAAACACTGACTTGATTTGCAGATGAGCAGGGCACCAATGAGTCCTGAGTTTAAGTCTCGGACTGGGTCCACTTGGGATGAGTAGGAGTAGGTGAGACAATCGGGGTCGCTGATAGTCGGGCCGTCTTCAGCATTGATGTTCCACACATACTCATAGTATCCTCCAGGAAACACGGCATCATCCTGCTTCTCCTGACCAGCTGTGGAGTCATCATAGCCAGCTCCTGGAAAGAAAAGACACTGTGTAATTCTCTAACTTCTTAGAGGTGAGTCACAGCAGGAAAACTACTGTCACTGCAGGATATAACCATTCATATTTGTTCATTCATTAAATAGATGCATTTTGGTGTGATCCTTCTAGACATGTATAGTCACAGTTATTAAGCGATACCACACTAAATGACAAAATCTTGGAAAATATCTGTAATTTTTATTGTAAAAACTGGATCAGGAACTATGCTACTGTTAAAACCACCTACGTGATCAAACACAGGCAACCACAGACAGAGACCTTTCCCTCACCCTTAATATTACACATTGAAGTGATTAGATTGGCTTCATTCCTGGACATGAAAGAAGCGGCTTTTCAGATTATCATTAACTCCATTATAAAAATCTACCATGTGGTAGGAAAATACCAGTCATTTACAGGAACTGACTGGTTTGGATCTTCTCTTCCGGTGCTTTCTGTAAAGGGTGTTATCCCTCAAAGCTCTTTGGATCAGAGATATTCAGTCCCTTCCTCTGCAGCTGGGGATTGTAAGTTAGAGGCACCCAAAACTTGACATTTTAACCACAACAAATGTGTGTGTGACCTTTTCCAGGGAACTTGTACTGTTAAAACTGTTTGGCCCTAATGCACTGAGCAAAATGTGGGCACACAAGATAATGATAACCGTTGCCTGGTGTATTTCTAAAGAATAAGGAGGCAACTTTCTGGGCAATGACCAGGTTGTCTTGACTTTGTTCCTCTGTCACATACAGTTTGTTTTAAAGATATTTTAATGAAAATTACTATTAGTATTACTAAATAATTTTCAGTAATTTGATTAATTTTCATTAAA
>OMLM01004843.1:140898-161637 GCA_900302695.1 Helostoma temminkii
CATTAATTAATTACATTACATTTTTCTATAATATAGTAATATAGTGATTTCACAGCAAAAACATGTGTGAATGACTAAGAGTTCACCTCAGTTTGAGCAGTCACACAGTCACATTAAAACCTGAGTATAAGTCAGAAGGTTGAGTCAGGTTTTTGGTCATTACTTGACTATGAAGAAGGGAATGCTGCTGTGTAATCTTCAGTTTGTGCAGTAGCGCACAAAACAAAGTCAAAATGTTCATGTTCAAAAGATGTCAGCAGTTCTTTTCATTCAGTTCTCTACCTTCAGACTGTTTGGAGTAGGTGATCCCTACAGGGCTGATGCTGTAGGGCTGAGAGGCCAGGTTTTTGAAATGGACCACCACCTTGTCACCGGCCTGGGCAACAATCACTGGACCTTGAATACCTGCAGCCGAAAGATGCATATTTTCTTAAAGAATGTATACATATGACCCCGTAGTTAAAAACATATGTAAATAAATATAAAAGCAGATATAAAAAATATAAAGGCATGCAGCATAAAACTACTGACAAATTGTAGTTTTTTTATATTAAAAATCACAGTCTTGACTGTAAAACAACTGAAGGTTTGACCTTTCTTTGCTAAAAAGTGTAACGTCTGAAATATTTTACTGAATATTTGAAAAGGACACTATAAACAGAGGAGCCCTACCTGCCCATGCTGGCCTTTGTTTGGGAACAGTGTACGTGCCGTCTGTGTACTCCCTGTAAACTGCCTTGATGTATTTTTGAGGAATATTGGATCTTTTCCTAAAACAAAATACAAACCAGATTAGTGAAAGCAAACATAATCAAATAATGAGAAAACCAGAAAATAATCAGATTTATTATGTATCCTAAGCTTAATGGTGTTAGACAAAGTCTAAAAACTTTCTTAACAACAACAACAATAAGGCAGAACTTTCTGTAGTGTGCTGCCAAAAAACTACATGTAGAATAAAATAAAATGACAGCAGGTTTCCCACCTTTGATCAGAAGCTGGTTCAGCATCGTTCAGGTAAATATAGTCCCAGCCGATTTCTACAGCTGCTATATAATAGTCTCTCACAGCAGCAGTGGGCTTCTGCGCTTCTCCAACGGAGGCGCAGAGCAGCAGCAGCAGCAGCACAAGTGTCGCTGTCATCGCGATGTGCGCACCTGTCGGCTCCAGTGTGTCCCGCGTCAAAGACTATCCGGGCTCTGGTGCTCCTCCTGCGGGCTGGGACATTTAAAGACAGGGGGTGTGGAGTACGGGCTGGTGGTGGCTGGAGCGTGTGTGGGTGAGATTACGCCAGAGAGACTTAAAATCTCTGGTGGGGGATTTTTTTTATTGGACACACCAGTCTGCGATTATAAAATACAGTAATAACAAAAACTCTAGTGATGTCACTGAACATAATCTAATGCAATAGCTACTTTTTACTATAATTTCACTTTATTGTATTTAATTCGCCACCGTTGTCAAGACTTAACATGTAATTTATTCATGTGCCAAGCATAGAAATTTGTTATAATAACATTTGGGTTGCCAGGTTGTGAAAAATTCCTTTGTGTGATATTTATCCTACTCTAGTATAAGTAGTTTCATCTGCACAAAGATGAAAAAAAATCCTATTAATTCAAAAGGGAAATTGCACCAACAAAACCCATAAAACAGAACAGGAGTGAAATAATAAAAAGGCTGAAATGTCATATAGATAAAGCGAAACATTGGTTTATATAATGTATAGACAGAAATATAAGTGGGGTGACATAAAACAATAAATAATAGAAACTGAAACATATTATTAGTAAATGTCTGACCTTTCAAACCTGTAAATGAGGCATTTTTTCACGTCTCAGTTCTGTCTAATATAAAATTAATCGCTTTACATGATTGATTGATCAGTTCACTAACGTCCTGTGTAGTAGCTGCTTCAGAAAACTGTCACTGATTTCTGCTAAAACCTGAAAACTCTTCAAATATGAGGCGTTTTCACTGCTGTTTCACTGCCACCATGTGGTAATAATCTGGTACTGACAGCTCTGTCTGACAGAAGCCACATACGAAGAGACCATTCAGTAGTTTAATGCAAATGTAAAAAGTTTATAAACCAACACATCTATTAACATGCAAAACCATCTCTCTGTTAGGATGTGGTGACCACATGTATACAAACTATTATAAATAAAACAGAAGCAAAAGATAAAAAAAAACAAACGATAATGGCTCATACTGTACAGTACAGCAGTGAGGCAAACAGGCAGAAAACAAAGTTTTTAAAATAGATGAGCACCAGACACACAGTGACAAAAAATGGCAGTAACTAGTAACACATGTAATAACAGGGCAACAAAACTCTTGTACAACGTTGACCACAAATATATAAAACCTATTCTGGATTGAACATTTTCTGTGGGGCTATCAAAGTAAAACTGTAAAACTTAAACATATGTATATCCATTGATGAAAACTCCTATGTTAAATAGTGCTTTGTACTATTTTCTTGTACAGTGACAGAAATGATCTCTCAGCATTGTATACTAATATCAGCATCCCTGTGCCCTTACAGATATGCTTAAGCTTAAAATCTTATTTGAGGCATGCTAAGTCACTATAACCAGTTGCATATAGTTCTTGTGTAGACATAAGGATATGCACCACTAGCAGTAGAACAATAATGTGAGAATGACACAACTTTCCAAATGTGAGTTAACACATAATTATAACCACTGTATATATGGGTGAGACACATGTTAAATCTCCGGCATCATAGTTTCAGCGAGTTGACCTCTATGATCTGCTGCAGGATGTTGTCTACATCAGTGGTCTCCATACTGATGCCAGCCAGGTCCAGCTGGGGTAGAAGAGCCGTGAGAAGAATCACTACGTTGTTTCGGATGTCGTGCAGATTCTCCTGTGCCGATCTGCTCGGAGACATGGTTTGTTATTAAACCTGGAAAACTTGGCATTTTGTGGCTCACGTTTCAGTCGTTTGGGTAAAACGGCTATGGGGATTATCCCTTCTAGTCACACATCATCAAAAATGCAGAATAAGGTCTAAATATGGTTAAATAAGGATATGACTTCAATGTTTTTGGAGAAGTGAAAGTAAAAAAATAGAAATGTATCAAGGATAGAAGCTGACTGTCATATGTAAATTATTAGGTTTAGTTTATCTGTTAAATATAAGAATATTATTTCATTCCCAACATGAAAACTATCCATACACAGATATAAATCCTACCAGCTACAGATATAGACTAATAAATGTACATATGTAAAGACAGATGTTTGAGCTTAAAGCTAGCAGTTAGTTATGCTAGATTAGCTGAACTTTAAAAAAATGAAGTGAGAGGACACCAGTGATGAACTGACGCTCATTTCCATGTTGTTCGTATATTGTTCATTCCACATGTTCATGTGTAGAGAGGTACCTCATATACCTCCTGTCCCCTAATCAAATCTTAAAAAAGCTATGATACAGTAACTTTTCTGACGGGTAAACAATCTAAAGTGTAAACACACAAGATTAAAAAGGAAAAACTGGTTTAAAAAGATGATTTCATTAATATATCAAGCGGTGCCTGCGTATCATATATAGATATGTCTGCATAATTGTCCATACACACCTGCTGTCTTCACAGGCCTCACTGTCGCTGAGTCTCGTCCTGCCTTGAGTTTCAGTTTTCTCCTTCCTGGTTCTGTTCTGCCCAGGCTGCTCCTCTGGTGCACACACAGATTTCTGACCCTGAACCAGCAGAACCCGGGACGGGCTGCTGGATGACGTAGAACTCTGATACAGAGCAGGAACAGTAGAAGACAATAGACACCAATGAATAACTTGTTATTGAGTTAATAAAGCAGCTAAGGCTCAGCTGAGATTGTGATTGATCTTATCCTTTCTCATAAATTTCTTGTACAGTAAATTGACCATCAGATTTCAGATGCATCTTATTACCTGAACTATTGCACTTGGTAATTTTATAACGCATCAGGCCACACAAGGTTAAGGGTAAATATGATTAATATTTCCATTGAGCTGTGTAAATATTTAGTATAAACTCTTAAGTGCTGACCTCAGCCACATCTGTCTGGCAGCCGACCTCTCTGCTCGCTGTGGATGCCGATTGCTCTTCTGGTTTTTCAGTGCTGCTGTCAGCCGCAGTCATCGTGCCTTGAGTTGTCTTTGTGATTTCCAGATCCAGAAGCTTCTGTAGCCTCTGAACCTCTTTCTCCAACCCAGCAAGCTTCTGCATTTTAGCCTCCCGGTCACTCCCTTCGAGCGGCAGTGGTCTGCCGCCTTCTGTTCGACTCAGTGGAGGGACCACCACAGTCTGGGTGGAGGGGGGCGGTTGGGTCCAGGTGGAGCTGGTGGGTGTTTGTTGCACTGTGTCACCTTGTTTCTCTCCTTGGCTGCTAAAGTCCTGCCTTGTTTGTTCCAAGGAAGGTGTCTCAGACTCATTTGATTGTTTCTCAGGATTCATCTCCTCTGTTAGATTTTCTGAGTCAGGTTGTTGCTCCTCCCAAAGACATGTCTTCTTTTTCAGAGAGTAAAATAAGGATGCTGATTTCCTTTTGTGGCTACAAAGACCAAATGCTAGTCAGTTTGTTGAAGACCAAAACCCTAACCCTAACCCTGAAAAAATAAACATCTTTCAAACACCTGCTTTTTATGTTATTTGTACACGATAAAGCAACTGAGAGGTTTTATTTTTGAATGAAAAGTATGCGTATGATTGTATATATAATTTTTACAGACTACATCCTTTGTTAAACCAATTCCAGGGTGTGTAAATGTTTTAACACTTTTCTCTAACCAAACACCTATAAAAATAAATCAAATGTTAAAATCAAATGTCTAAAACTAATCATGTCACTATCACAGAATCTATGCAAGATATCATTTGGAAACAGAAATGAATTGAAAATAACAGCTAATATACCCCACCTTACTCTCTCTGTGCTCTCCTCTTCTCTCTCCTCCATTGTGTCTTTCTTGTTGTCTGTCTCTTCACCTTCAGACGTTGAATCGCTTGCTTCATTTTCCTCCCACGTCTTGCCTTTAATAACCGTGTCCTTTCCAGTGGTCTTCTGTTGTTTGCGTTTGACTTCAGCTGTGACTTTGGTTTGTGTCTGTGCATCATGATTTGTGTTTGTCTGGTCATACTCAGGTGTGTTTTCCCCTGTGTGGCATTGATTTCTTGTTCTTACGTCTTCAGGTGTGGGCGTGGACTGGAAGGTGGGCTGGATCGGCTCTGAAGAACTGCGTGAGAGGATTTGATGTTTGGTTGCTTGGTCCTGGAATTCACACACCTGCAACACAAGCAATCATTAATATATGTCCAAATGTGAGGTCTGTCGAGATGTGGGACTTGTGTAGGAGCACATTTCACTAACCTCCAATGATTTTTCTCTTTTTCTACTTCTGGGATGCTCTCTGTAGAACAAACAAACAAATGGTGGGCAGATAATTTAGTCAATTATCCTGTAACCTGAGTTATTCATTAATGCAGCATAAAAGATTACACGGGCCTGTATGCACAATATGAATAAAACTGTGTTCAGACTGTGTCAAAAAGTCTTATTCGTTTCAATGAGGCCACTGCAGAGACGCACTGCAGATGCTGTCATAAATGGCTTGAAAAAACAAACCAAACAACAACGACAACAAAAAACATGTAGAAACATCTGACAAAAACTGGTGCAAGTTTTGTTGCACATGTACTTCATATGGCAATAAGTACAATGTAGTACAGCACTTTAGTTTGTTGTTTATTTTGATGCATCCTAGCTGTCTCGTTACCCTCTATAAACAGTAGCTGCCATAAACTTGTAAGCTACTGTAATTTGGATGGAATATTTTTTGTTACACAGACGCTAAAACCAAGCATTTCACGTAATGTCTCAATTCAGAACATAATTTAGTTTATTTGTCTGTGCAACAGAGCCCCACAGTTGTTAAAAAAACTATTACAGACACATCAGTGAATGACCCCACCGCACTCTGTATAAAAAATGTGAGGTCTATCTTTTTCAAGCGAAAAGCTTGAAAAGTGAGGGAAATGGCATTGCAGTGGTCTCTCCCTCTGAGTATGTCCGTGTTCATATTCCTCTTGTGAATGCTTCGCCTCAAACAATTAATGCAATTTTATGATCTTTTTATGATAATATCATCTTCTTGTGTGAAGCATGTAGCTCATTTGGTAGAGCAGTTGTGTTCAACCCCATAGTTGTGGGTTTGATTCTCAGTTCCTGCTGCCTACATGCTGAGAGGTTCTTGGGCAAAACACCAAAACCCATACTTGTTCCTCACTTGTGAGTTGCTTTGGATAAAAGCATCTGCCAAATGACTAAATGTAAACTGTGTGTCCGATTATGTCCCACACACTCCAAATTTGTGTATAGCGCAATAATCAGTTTAAACAGAGTTCTTCCTTTCTTACCTAAGTGTATGTAAAGGAGTTCTTTTTTGAAAAAAATAGGAAATAGAAAAAGGTCACTTAGTGCAGTGGAGTGACTCACTAATGCAAAACCATGTCTACATTCACAAATTTAATGGTGAGTAGCTGGGATTGTTGGTTTTAGTCTCTGTGATGTTTTGAAAATAACAAAAATGTAAAAAAGCATCAGCCTTAGGGTGGCATGGTGGCAAAAGGGCCTAGGTTTAAATCCACTGGCTGGACAGGCGCCTTTCTGTGTGGAGTTTATGTTGTTGCACAGTCCAAAGACATGCAGTAAGGTTAACTGGTCACCAGTTAATAGGTGTGAACGTGAGTGCCTGTTTGTCTCTACTGTACATTGTATGTCAGCCATGTGATAGACTAGCGACCTGTCTAGGGTGTACTCTACCTAGACTGACAAATAGAGACTGACAGCAACACAATTATGGGTTATTTAGGGTTACTAGTTAACCTAATTGCATGTCTTTGGACAGTGGGAGGAAACCAGAGTACCCAGAGAAAACCCACGCAGACACGGTGTGAACATGCAAACGCCACACAGAAAGACATCCGGCTGGCTGGTGGATTTAAACACAGGTTCTTTTTGATGTAAGGCGACAGCACTAGCCGCTACACCATCGTACCGCCCCAGTCAAACTTGAGGTTAAACATAAAATTTTTTTGATTTTATCTGCGACATACTTTTAGAGTCGAGTAAAAGAAAACAACCCTCTTCTCTAATTGTCAAACAAACACATACAGTCACAGGGAGAACCACCGGAAGTAAGAGTGTGAAACTGACAGGAGGAAACCACAAAATGGCATGTGAACCCACATACGACCAAAAAGACATGCAGGAAGAACAACAGTCTGTCCATATACATTTATACACACAGATGCAGTTTGAGAGGTCTAAAGAAATTTGAATTTACTGTTTCTTGTGGTTTTTCTGGTAGCTGGGTGTTAACAGCTCCTCGTTCTCTTCTGCTTCCTCTGGTGAAGAGCAGCTTCTGAAAGACAAAGAGGCCTGGTTCAGCAGCTTAGCTACTGCTAAAGCTCAGCTCCTGGAGCCTTCCTGTTACAGCTAACACACCCACACAATGGCCCCCCTCTCTCTGTTAAAGTGCATGCAGGTGTATTACACTGTATATGACAGGTTAACCTAATGAGGCTTTGCATTTGAAAGCATTTGTGGTGTAAACATTAAACTTTTGAGCCTTTATAGAAGGAAGTAGAAAGTCAACAGCGATGAGAAAAGTCCCTGGCCAATCTGTGGATGTTGTGGGTAGTGGTTGGTGTCTTAACCCCTAAGCCAAGTCAAATGCATGACTACTTAAATTGTCACTTTGATAATTCTGTACTAGACAGTGAAAATGTCGGTCACAAACATGTATTATAATAGCATTGATTAATATTGTCAACATTTTTCACTACTCACTTCTATCTGGTACATGTCATTATCATCGGTTTCAACAGCATTCAAGCTCTTTAATGTTTAAAATCCTAAATCCAATTTGGGAAAATCCCTGAAAACATGAACTGGTGGACTGCTCCTTTGCTGAGAAAAACAGCAAACGTGAGACAAACTGAAATGGAGAGACCATCTGTGTCTTCAAGAAAGTCCGGAGGGGTCTGAGTCCACAAAGGCTGTGAGCTATTGGTTCCAGATGACCCGCAGACTATATTTTATTTGGCCCACAGACTGGAACTAGTAGTACAACTAGGCTATTTGATTGCTGCAAAAACCATAGAAAAACTATGGTTAAAATGACATAGGCGGATTAGGCACTATTTATGAGCAACAGCATGCAGAGCCAGTCAAGTCTAATAACTAACTCACCATATGTTTAATGGTGACAAATTGGCAAAATGTAAAAAAAAATATAGGCTAAAAATTTGAGTAGTATCCCATAGCATACTTAACTGAACCCAAAGTCAAATTATACTTCCTAATCCCCCATGAAGTTCCACAATTTAGGGAGGTATTATCTACCAAACAGAAGTAAGACAAAAACCCTTCTCAACTGATTTGTCTGGATGAAACTTTAGAAATGTGACACAAACACTACCAAACAATTGTGCCAGTTATTAAAGAAAAGAATACAGGAAATTAGACCTATATTTAGAAAAAAACACACCTGTAACGTGGATTGGGGTTTTCACTGCAGTTCCAGCTTTCAGGAATTGTACTGTAATGCTGTGCAGGGACGCTTCGCCACTTCAGGCACTCTTCACACTGCACCCACATAGGACTTCTGCAAATACACACATATGTATAAGAACTGTAAATAAAGCGGAAGTTGACATTAAAGAAACCTACATTAGTAGCGTTTTTACATTTTCTCACGAATCACACATGCTCCAAAGCTAGATCAAAGATAAAGATATTTCATGTTAAATATATTTTTCTAGTTAAACTGGTTATGGGTCTTTTGAAGTTCCCTGCCTTATCATGTGTACTCTTCTTGAGAAGCAGCTTCAGTTGCAGCATCCCATTTCTTTGGTTTGAAGCTTACTAAAAATAAAGCTTAATTTCACTTTCATTTCAATTTACAAGTCCCAACATGAAATATGATTGACCAGACTCTCTAAAGATCTGAATCCTCTTGCATTACTTAGTGATTTTAGAGCCAGATAGTCTAGATGAACCAAAATCCTTGTTTTTGTAGTTTTCCATGATTTACAACATGCAATAATAATAAGCAAAAATAATTAAAACCACAACTGCTTCTGGTGTCCTCCGCAATCACTGATTCTTGGAAATATATATGCACCTGAGAAAAGTCTATATTTAATAAGGGCTTTTTATACTTTTAAACATCCTCTTGAGTGCCTGCCTTTTTTATGTCCCATCCTACCACAGATGTGGGCATATATGTTTGCCTTTGTTGTTTGAAACCATAATAATAATAACTGTGTTCACAGAAAGTCTGCGTAAAACATGAGTGTGAAGTCTGCATTTAAAAACAGAAGT
This sequence comes from Helostoma temminkii, assembly GCA_900302695.1. NCBI lineage: Eukaryota > Metazoa > Chordata > Actinopteri > Anabantiformes > Helostomatidae > Helostoma > Helostoma temminkii. The sequence goes on from OMLM01004843.1 coordinate 150,295, forward strand.
GCCATTGTAGAAAATATAGTTGACACTAACTCGTCAGTGTCATGCTTATCTTCATTTTCATCTTTGTCTAGAGCCTGAAACTCTCGCTCTCTGGTCTTCTTCTCTGTCACCTCCTTCCAGTAGTCATTAAGTTTGAGACCCAAAGCACCGAGGGTGAGTCTTGGGGGATGAAAAGGAAATGGTAATATAAGTAAAGAACAGCAAAAGAGCATATAGGCAAATATTTTTGTAAGGTTTGCGTGACTGAAAAAAACAAGGTTCTCTAGCCAAGGTTAAAAAAAGATACAGTGCTCTAGCTAATACCATGATTCAGATGTGAACAACTTCTGCAAAAACAAAAGCACGTGCAGGAAGAGCTACATGAGTCACACAGTAGCTGCTTTGTATGGTCTGTCTTTACAGTCTTGAATGCTTGTAGTACCTGTATTCTTTGGTGTACTCAAAGTCTTGCTTATTGTGAGCTGGTTTGAGAAAGTTACATTCAATAATCCCGATGACTCCAACTCCTGCTCTTTGACCTGAGGTCTGTAGGAAATGGGGAGAAATTTTAGTAAACATTAAAAATAGTTAAACATTATTAAATGCCAAACATGGAGGAGGGCACTGTGCATGTCAAGCTTGATAATATGGAGTATAATGCTGTTCTGTACCTTCAGCTGACAGCCCACTTTCTCATAGGCCTTGATAAGTCGGTTCTTGTGGTACATCATGATGCCATAGTGGTCCTTGTTTTTTGGGTTCAGGCCAAAAGTCACCTTCACCTTCTCTTTCTGACACACCCCAGTCAAGGTTAACAGACTTTGGCAGGTTTCAGAATAATCTCAGGCAATCAACAGAAGTTATTTAGCAGATATCAGTAGTGACCACAGTAAAGTGTAGAAAAGACTTGAAATCCCACCTTCCTAAAGTGACAGTCTGGTTAGAAAATAATGGAACAAAGATATGTTTTGTGGCATGTGTCCTCTGTTCACCACCTCATTGAATGTGAAATGAAACACTTAGGATGTGAGTGAAGTCAGGACTTTCAGCTTAAATCTAATGTTTTTGACAAATGTGTGGCATTAACCATTCAGGAATTTGAATCATTTCCAAACACATGACTCATTTTGGGGGCTCACGTTATGTGGCCAGATGTAGCCTAGTCTCATAATACTCAATGACTAATGGAGCAGTAGATTGGAGGTGGTTGGGAGTGTTACACTTGCATTTGGTAGCTGTTCACTGGAACTCTTAGCTTGCATGGGCATGTATGGCCGCTAATCAAACTGTGTCACTGGTGTACGGATGACCTGATAGTTGATAGAAGTAGCAGGATAATGTCTGAAGTGTAAGGGTTATACTTTCTGCTGAGATTAAACCAAATGCTAAAAATAATGCAGATGGATAATGACCCAAAACATACAGCAAAAGCTGCCCAAGAGTTCCTCCAGACAAAGAAGTGGGATATTCTTCACTGGCCAAGTCAGTCAACTGATCTCAGCCCAATAAAGCAGCTTTTCACTTACTAAAGACAAGACTGAAGGCAGAAAGACCCACAAACAAGCAGCTGAAAGCAGCCTCAGTACAGGCCTGCCAAAGCATCTTAAGGGAAGAAACTCAGCATTGGTCATGCCCAAAACTCAGTCACTGATGGCAAAGGATTTTCATCCATGTATTGAAGGCAGTCCTTATGTTATTAGTTATTATATTAGTTTGTTTGTGCCTCAGAATGGATGTATGTGTATAAAAAGGGCTGTAATTCCTAAATGGTTATTGCCACACTTCTGTCAGACCCCTTGAAACCAAGCTTAAAGTTGTGTCTTTGATCACACCTCAAATGTTTAATTTCAAATTCATTGTGGTGGCGTGAAGTTCCAAAAAAAATTCCAAAAAACTTCTTTGTTTGTATCTTTCTTCTATCACTTACAAAGCTGACTGTAATTTACCAAGAGCCCTTCTGAAGCACAGCTACATAAGACAAAATCTGGGTTCCATAATTCTCCATTTGCAGTTTCTAAGAGGAGATGAGACAATGTAAACAATCAACAAATACGAAAGTGAAATGACGATCTATACAGACACAAAACCCAGATGAAATTAAAATTTTCTCTTCCATCAAGAGATCGTCAAACCTTCCTTCTTGTGTATTCAAGAGCAGCAGTTTGCCTCCTCACTGTCCTGCAGAACAAAAGAGCCTGGTTGCGATGAACCAAAGTCATACACAACATGCACAGAGATAGAGAAGGGGATACACTGAAGTGGGGTTTGTACACATCATGCTCAGTGTGTGTCAGCCTCCTAGACACCAGCTTGGTGAGAATCTTCTTGCCCCTCAGTATGATCTGTGTCCTTGGCTTCAAATACAGAATACTGAGGTAGGCCTGAGACAAAAAGAGAGAAAGAAATTTAGCATTTTATAAACATTTGCGTTTGCTGTATTAAGTTTATAAATCAAACTTTTAAATCTCTTATATTTTTTTGAAAAACACATCCAATTAAAAAAATATGACTGTGGCTTTAAAGTGAAACTGGGGCGGCGTTACAGCAAAACCACAAGTAGAATCTCATGTAGTAAAAGTTCTTCGATTTGTGCTTGAAACTGGCACATACACATAGCTCCATACACACATCTGTACAAGACATATAATGTGAGTGTGTGCAGGGGCATGTAGGAAATTACCCAAACCTTAACCATAACCACTATGTGTCTTACCCTGAATTCTTAAAGCCAGTTCTTAACCACTAACCCTAACTGATCCGAACTGGTTCTAAATAAGCTCTGTTATTGACACTATTACTACTACATGCTACTAAATTTTGACTTTGTGTACTGAAACCATTACATTTATTACTTCATAATCTGAAAATAACTTTTTGTTCTTAAGCTAAATAAAACATAACACATTATTAAAAACCAGTTTTGGAGATTTGGGAGATTATTTCGGAGATACATCATAAGGCAGTGACAATAAGCATATAGTGGATATATAGTAGTGGATATATTCTAACTATCTTTACTATGCTATAAAATTATAATAGCTATAAGTGTACATTTATAAAAAAGCTATAGAGAAACAAACACTTCTCTAACACTTTCCTTGAACAATTCATGCATGTTCCTCCGTTGAGGAAGTTTGTGTGATACAATTACAAACACCAGTACAGTAACTAAATGGACTTTGTTTTATTAATGCTTTGGCAATACTTGTTTCCAAAGTTATGAATGGACTTTAAATGCCAAAGCGTATATACTGAAATGCTGTATTAGTACTGCTACATTATACTTTAATTATAAATATACATGAATGAGATAAATGAATGTCCATTTACTACTGGATTGATTTACACAAAGAAAAACAGGAAGTGTTTTGGACAGTAGTGTTTGTCAGTTGAACAAGATATTAGAATTTCTGTCAGTACTAGGTGGAAGTTAAATGCATGTGACGTCTTCTCTGTGTCATTATCGTTCAGTAACACTTTCTCTGTGGTTCCAGTTGTTTGCAATCATCACACACACATCATACTTTTTCCTGACATACCCTGAGACTGTAGTGCATGTCTGGGATGTTCTGCTCAGGTTTCAGTGATCCACTGTTCCTCAGTCCCTTCTTGAGCTGCTCAATCTGAATCTCGGGCAAACGAAAATCAGTGGGATCCGTCTCAAAGTCAATTTCTGCCTTGCCGTCTTTGGCCCTTTGACATCAAAAGAATAAATTGTTACTATGACACATGGAGTGTATATCACTAACATGTTTAATGGGTTGCCCAAATTGAATTGCAAGTGTTACCTTACATCAGAATTAATGTGCACCATTTGTATCCGGCTAATCTTGATAAGTGAACGCTTGGCATAAAATGGTTCTGATCTTTGTGAAAACAGTTTTCTGTCTCCAGTGTAAAGAGGAAGTGAAACAGAAGAAAGTCTGAAGAACCCCTTTACATGAGGAGTTATTTTAGAAACACTTACAGTGCAGCAAACGCCACAGGAAAAGGGACATTCAATCTAATTTTCTCTGCTCATCGTTCGATAGTGATATAAGGAGGATTTTTTTTGTTTTGTTTGCATTTGTGTAAAGGCGCACTTAAACAAATCTGTGTGTGTTCGTACATATTTGCCTGTCTCTTTGCTTCTGTTTTTGCATAATCATCAATCTCACACCTAAGAAAATCTAACCATTCATTTTGTAACCAATCATATTTGTGTGAATGTAAAAGAATAAACTGGAAACACAGGGACACAGCTATTCTGGGGCTGTACAAAGACAACAACATCTGCATCTCTAAAGCTCACTAATCAACTTATAATATATTTATTGTTTATTCTGAAATCAGAGAAGGGATTAAAAATACCATCCTCTGAGATATATGTGTGAATTAAAGGTTTTAAAGGTGCAAGGCCAGGCTTGTTGTTGCTCCCTGTTGAAATAATGGTCACCAGGTTATATCTATTCTACATAGTTATTGAAAAAGCATGATTCTGACCTGCGTATATTCCAGATCAATATCTTGGTGCCTTTTTTGGAGAGAATGGAATTAAAGTGGGCATGTATCTGCTCCTGGGAGGAGACGATGGAGTGTTGGAGGATAGCTGCAAGGCTGGCCTCTGAGTCCTCCGTTACCACCAGTGACTGTAACACTGAGTTAAGGTCAAGATGTAAAGAGACTTACAGCATGAAAAGCATATTCACTGCCATTCTGTGTCATTATTGCCTTTTACAATATTAATTTCCTGGTCTCGCAGCCCTCACCTCACTATGCCTGTTTGCATTCCAGTTCACTAATAATCATCAAGATCATGGTTGCTAGATTACAGTAACTATACCACTGAAGTCAACAAACTTACACTATTTGTACCATACTCTTGTAAAGGATATTGGTTTGTTGGTTGTAGGGGACAATGGGGACAATGACAGCCTGGGCCTTAATGCTTTCCAGATAGGTCTGAGACAGCATTCCCACAGTCTGGCACCCACCGTTTTTGGTGAAGATGAGCGTGTCGCGGCCCAGACGCATGGAGCCAGACTTGAAACCATTCCCATACACGCCAATGGCCTGCTGACTGGCCTTACCTGAGCCCTTTTCTGTAAAACCAAAACTGAACAGGATGAAGGGGAGAGTGAGGTAATAAGGACATGTTAGTCTGATGATTATTAGCTAATTGTGTTGTACCAAGGATTATAAAAGTTGTCAAGAACACTACAGCATAGAGGCAACATATTAATTTATATGTTTTTCATGCACTGCCCACTTTTCTGTTTGTGGATGTTTGTGTGCATCTCACCTGAGCATTTTGTGAAGCTTGTTGGGAGTCATGCCACTGCCATTATCAGTGAATGTTAAGCAGGTGCTGCCACCTTCGTCAATGACATCTATCCAGATCTGTTTAGCGGATACACCAGGATCTGATGCATTGTCTAAAACAAAAGTGACAGAAATGACAGGAAAACACAGATAATCAAACTTTCTGCACATTTGGGATGTTTTAGAACGGTAGGCTCATGTTTCCCAGTAAAGTAACAGGCATTTTAGCACAGATACAGTGTATTGCATTTCTTTTACTGAGTAGCAGAATGAAGTAATGTTTATGTTTAGTGTTCTACATTTGTCTTAAAACTTCCTCATAACTATAGCTGCAATTAGAGCACACTTCCAGTGTCCTGCTTTGCTTAGCATCCACTCACAATGCAAACATCAACTACAAACATTATGTTTACAATCAAGACTACAGGTCAGGAGTGGGCTGATGGTTTCTAGCTGATTTGGCTTTGGACTGTGATGTAACAATGTACTACCTCAAAACCCTTTCCCACTTAGGTAAGGATTTCAAAATGTTAAATGAGATAAAGAATTGAGACATTTTACAATATAGGAGGTCCCTCATTCTCACCCAGCTTTTGTGCTTGTTTTCCACAATACCAGCCATTTAAACAGAAGCTCCTGATTTCTAGAAATGACTGTCACTGGTCAATATCAACTTACTTAATGTTTCAAACTGACATTTTAAACAAAAACCCTGTAAAATAGTCTGAACAGCTGAATGGATACAATGCTGTAAAAAGCAGTTGTTAACAGAGGTGAACCTTTCCAGGAGTGGCCAGCCTATAAAATTACTCCCAGAGCACAACAACGACTCATCCACATAAAATAACCCAGAACAACATCAACAGAACTCAGGAAGGGGACAAATACTTTTCTACAGCTCTGTACATACAGTACATGATACCATGACCAACAACTGACACTATAAAGCTGCATGTGCCTGGAAAAGAGTTGATTGTTTATGTAAAGAACATGGAAATAAGGAAAAAACTCTGTTCTCATATACAACAGCTACTCAGTCCTCCTGTAGTATAGCATATATTTTTATAGGAAGTATGAAAAATAAATGGTATACGATAAATATTTGCCTATGTTTTCTTACCAGAGAAGTTTGGACAACCGTGAAAACAACCTGAGGGGTTATGGTTGTCTGACCACTTATTTTCTATAGCCTGTTGGGCTTGTTTTAAGTGTTAGGGAATTCCCAGATTCCAGCAACTGACTTGTTGAGTACATTGTTACTAGTAGAAGAAGAAGACTGAAAATAAGCCCCAACGTGTGTAAAACACGGTCCCCGTTCATAAGCAGCAAACACAAAACTGTGCAACAGAAGCAACGTAAACTTTATTACGTAGACCTTTTGTGCTGTGACACATTAAAACATCTTCAGTGAAAACATGATGGTGGTTTCTTCAGGAATGGTGAAACACGTGAAAACAGGATATACAGTTGGCTATATTATGCAAAAGTGAATGTCTCTTCACCGCTGAGGGTTACGTGACACTACAACACATCATACATGCTATTATATTGTAATAATACTAATTATCAGGAAAGTGATGCATGCCACAGCTGAAGCTGAACAAAACTAGTGTCAGTACGTATGCGGTGTGTACCGTAACCCCACTGCTGCTTTATATATTAGTTTATATTCTAGTTTTCTTTTATCTGTTTTTACACTTTGCTCTTGTTGCTGCTTACTTATCTCACCTCACATCTTAACACCCCACGCATGCCCAACACATTAAATACAGCAACAAAGAATTTGCTGGGCTGGTTGTCCAGTTTTGGGGAATCATTTAGTCTGAGCTTCACAGTGACTATAAACATCCTAACTCTGCACTTTGTCACCTACAGTGGTGCATGTGCATTTCTACAGCACACCCCCTTTGTGTTCCTCCTAAAAGGCCGCAGCCAACAGACGGTCAGCACGTCTCTACCAATAAGAGCGCACAGAGTGTAGGAACGACAGTTTTGACAGTGCGGATGGAGACGATTTAAATCACGTGGTTGGACAAATCATCGAGGTCCAGACCTTTTGTGTTGTTTAAAACCCGATCGGTTCGAGAGACGGTGATTCAGCAAACAGCCTTAGCAACGCTTCACTGTTTATATCAACATTGTTACAATTAGGAACTTAAAAACAACACAAAGCACAATAAACCTCACTGTTGCCTTCATGACACTTCTACATGAATACCGTCAAAACACACACACACACACTCATACACTGTGATGCAGTAACAAAAACGTTAGAGGAGCGAAAGAGGAAGTCCATTCGGTCCATTTTACCACCAACACGGCGTCTGTTAAACACACAGTCCACTTTGTGCGCCACAGCGGAAGAGAGCATGAAATGAAACCACGAAAAGGTGGAACAAGAAGAGAGCACAGTGGCTGCAGGTGCACGGGGCAAAGCAAAAGTTTCAACGTGGTAAAAGCTGCAGCTCACCTACTAACTCTGCCACCGCGCTGAAGGGCCAGGTATGACTCGTAGAGTTGCTATTCAGGAAGGAAGGACTCATCTGGAAGAGAAATACAGTTAAGTTAGTTTGTAGCAGTTGTCACTGTCCTTCTTCCGTTCGTGCCGCAAGAGACGTTTATCAAATTAACATTTCATAAACTTGATCCTACTGAAGTAAAATATATGTGAAATACATACGGAACTCAGACGAATCCCATGCTCGCTTAACCTCGCCATGTTTTGCGACTATTTGCTTCTGGTGTGTGTGTGTGCGTGTTTTCTGAGCGCAGAAGCGCAGCCAGACGCGGCAGTGGGCGTAGCGTCCTGAGGGTTAGACAGTCAAAGGAAGTCAACTGACAGCACAGTCAAACATATGACGGAGGCTTTTTTTTCAGCTTTCTGCGTTTTTTATTCCAGTATTTAAGGATTTTGAAACATTTTGAAGAACTAATATAACCCGGTCATAGTAGCAGTTATCAACACGCACACTTTCACTTTCACTACGCACAAGTCTGAAAGTTGTGTTTACTCCGAGTCAACTTGCTGTCAGTGTACCGTGACAAGGGACCGCAAAATCATGTGCGACACTAGAGGAGTGTGTGTGAAACAAAGAAGCACCAGTTAACACCATGAGCTGTGATTATAGGCTACTGTAAAATATGACAAAATAATGTCCATAAGCTCCAGTGCTTGATATAATTGGACCTGAGAGTGCTACTTCCTGATACTTTACACTTTACACTAGCCCAGCAGGTCATGTCAGAGGAAAATACTGTACTTCTTTAAGATTCTCTTAATAATCTTCTTTACTTTTCATGTAAGTAAATGCATCAGCATTAAAGTTATGAAACTTCTTTATCAGCCTCAACTTTTTTATGTCTTCCATAGTGTCTGTTCTAACCATGAGTCACTGGGGTTGAGGATAAAATGTTTTCTATCTCACTAAATATATAAAGGAGATTCAGGCAGACGACACTTCATGAGTTCATTTTATTCCACAGTGTAAATTAAACAGGACATGTAAAGCTGGGGAGCCTGAGCTTTTTTGACTGAATGATTTGTTTTGTCACCTGCACTCATTAAAAGTACGAGTCTGACAAGTTTTGAACAGCTTGCCTCAGCTGACAGACATGACTGTGACTGCAAACCAACAAAACCAGTTAAATTCTGTACATTCTCTATTATTGTCAGATGAAAAACTCACACTTCTGTACTTTCAGTAAAGTTAATTTGCATTATGAACCTGCCAAATGGGGCCTTTACGTGTGGGGTTTGCATGTTGTTCCTGTTCCTGCATCAGTCTCCTCCTATACTCCTCTGGAGTGTGAGCTTGAATGGTTGCCTGTGTGAGCCCTGTGATTTACTGGCAGCCTTCCACAATGAACCCCACCTGGATTTCAGGTGGATGGATGGATTTCAGATCACAATGGTCTATGAAAAAATTGTGATCATTCAGTATTATAATCTTTTTATTATTGTGTCTCCATATAAACACATTTGTTCATCTGTATTTTCAAGTTTAAATGAGCAACAACACCTTTAATTAAAAATAAGATGATACAGTAAATACACATATTTTGAATATATTAAATTCTATCATTTGGACATTTGTTGGAGCATTTCAATACATGTCAATACTGTAATGTTAATAAAACATTTTAATAATAAGGACACAAGGAAGGCCTTCCTTTTCCCCTTTTTATTGTATTCTCCCATTGTAATGCAATCACGCATCACTTATCCTTTGTTGCATAAAAGAGTCCCCATCGTTGGTCTCCACTGTTGGAACGTTCCAGTTTTTCTCTCCATCCATTCACTATTGCAAAATAGTCCTGTTCAGAGAATTCCTGCAGGGAACAGTGACAGGGATTCAGATTTCCGTTGGTTTTTATTAGTTAATCAATGATGTGATGATATGCATGCAAGTGTAACCTTGTGACTATTCTTGTAATTTTGTGTCCATGCTAACCTCAATGAATTCAGCCTTAATGGCCTCTGCCCTCTGAAGCTCTGTCTTAATGACCTGGATGAACTGAGCCGTTCGGTCTTCAGCCCGAACTTTGCAGAAACCAGCCTCTTCAATGAACTACAAGACAGACAGAAGGGGTAAAGTAGAGTGGGAACAACCCTTATCAGAGCTTATTCAATACGTGCATCACATTTGTTTCACAGTCTTTTTGTCTCCTTTGGCCACTGCAAAGCACTGATTGGACATTGGTGTGCATTGTAATGTCTAATGAAAAGCTTTAAAGTTAATGACACATCTGAACATGACACACATAGGATTCTGCAAAAAGCATGGACACCGAAAGATCTTCCTCTTCTGGGAGATTTTGGGAGAAACTTAACTTTATTTACACAAGTTTAAAGGGTTTAAAGGACAGATATTTGTCATACTGTGTGTAACAGTGGTAAGTGTTTAATATGTATTATTTTGTATTTACCACAGCAAATGGGCTACTAGAATATCCAAGGTCTGTAAGGTTATGATTAAAAACATTAAAAACTATTATTTCTAAAACTGTTAATAGTGTATTTAGTATTATATAGTATTTTCAGACAGGACAGTTAATTATTTTTGTCATAGACATAAAGTGGATGGAAATACTGGATAATTGTACAAGACAATGTACAAGACATTCAGTCAGGTCTCTTGTCACATATATTGGAAAAGAGGCACTGACATTATTAGGCTGTACTGTATACTTACCTTGCCATACTGTGATGGTGTATAGAGGACGTAGCCTCTCTGTTTGACATAGGCCTCAAATGCTGGTGTCCAGGGCTTCTCCCCACAACAATAGTCACTGATAAGCAACTGGCCACCTGGTTTTAGCCAAGACTGGTCACAACAAAGACAAAATATTAATATATTAATATTATATTATTGGTGGTTTTGTATCTTACAAATTTAAAAATTTAAATCAAATTATTAAATATCTCTTAATTTCCTAGATTACAAGTTAATTCAAACAAGAGATTGAAAATCATTGAAATGAAAAATTTGGGCTTAATATTAGTGTTGCTTGAAAGATAAAATGCTTACATGGAAGCGTTTGAAGAGAGCCAGTTTATCATCTATGTGCAGGATGGTGTCTCTGCTGTAGATCACATCGAAGGAATCTTGTGGGAATGTCCTCTTAGTGGCATCGGCCACCTCAAAGTTGACCTGATGTACAACATACACTGTTACTGATTTTTTACACCTGAAGAAAAGAACCAAATCAATCGAAGCATTAGTTGTAGTACTTAAACCAACAGGTTAAAGAATATTTTGACATACTGATGGCAGCTTCTCAGTAAATGCCCTTTCCATGGCGATTTCCACCATGTTGTCTGACAGGTCCAGACCAAGCACTTCCACTCCAAAGGTCTGAAAAATAACATAAACAGCCTATTATTATAGTCCAAGTAACAAATATCAAATTCCTCTATCATCATCCTAACTGTGCCACATTAGTTACTGTACTGTATGTGTTACCTGTGCCATGTAGAAGTCTCCTCCACCGATGCCACAGCCGACATCTAGAACCTTCTGACCAGGCCTCAAGTTCAGCAGGTCTACAAACTCCTGTTCACAC
>OMLM01004851.1:2658-31485 GCA_900302695.1 Helostoma temminkii
CAGTAAAAAAAAAAAACTTACACACAATACTTATTAAATATTTTAAATATTTTAAAAACATCATCTCACCACTGTGAAACCCACACAAAAGTTTTGACTGGTCTTCAAACCCCATGAAACTTGGCACAGTGTCAAACGTCCTGACCTACAATCTAAACCTCTTTACTGAAAATCCAGGGAAAAAGAGTAGAAAACAGAAGACACACAAGCCCAACAATTAAAATCTATTTCAGTATTTCATTGCAAATGATTAACTGTTTACAGATAATAAATTTGAAAATAATTCTGTTTGAAATTATACATGCTATCATAAAATACAGTCAGGTTAAAAATTGCTATCCCTATGAATTATCTATTAATAGTGCTGATTAATTTACAACCCAATTTCAAAAAAGCTGTGTAAAACTGACATAAAAACAAAATGCAATGATTTCCAAATGCCATAAACCCATATTTTATTCACATTAGAACACAGAAAACATATCAAATGTTTAAACTGATAAATTCTTCCCTGATAAAGGATTGTAACCGCTCAACAGTCCTGGCTTTTCTATGTCATATTTTGGGGTTTCAAGAGACGCCAAATATTTTCAACTGGTTAAAGGTCTGGAGTGCAGTCAGGCCTGCTCAGCATCGAACTCCTCTACTATGAAGCCATGCCGTTGTCATAGATGCAGTATGTGGTTCAGCATTGTTCTGCTGATATATGCAAGCCTTTTCCTGAAAGGGTCCTGTCCTGTCTGGATGGGAGTATATGCTGCTCTAAAACCTAGATATATCTTTGAGCATTGATGGTGCCATTCCAGATGTGCAAGCTGCCCATTTCATAGCCACTAATGCACCACCATACCATCAGAGATGCAGGCCTTTGAACTGAGTGCTGATAACAAACTGAAAGGCCCCTCTCCTCTTCAGTCTGGAGGATGGTTACATGGTTACCAAAAAGAAAGACAAATTTGATTGACCTGACCACAGAACACTTTCCACTTCCAGCCCATTTTAAATGAGGTTTGGCCGAGAGAAAACAGCTGTGTTTCTGGATCATGCCTATATGTGGCTTCTTCTTTGAATGATTGAGCTTGGACTTGCATATGTGGATGGCACTGCAAACTGTGTTCACAGAGATTGATTCCTGAGACCACAAAGTGATGTCCATCACAGAATCATGCCTGTTTTTAATGCAGTGCCGTCTGAGGACCCGAGGATCATGGGTTTCCAATAGATGAAGATATATTTAAAGTCTTTGCAAATTTACATTGATTACATTTTACCTTGACACTCTGGTTCTCTAAGATGCTTTTTTATACCCAATTGATTACTGACATGTTGCCAATTAACCTAGTTAGTTGCTAGATGTTCTTCCAGCTGTGTGTCAATACCTCTTCCTTTTACAGCCCTTTGTTGCCTCTGTCCCAACTTTTTGAGGTGTTGCTGCCATAAATTCCAGAATTATCGTATTATTTTCTTAAAATGGTACATTTTCTCCATTGAAAGATTTGATGTTTCTATGTGCTACTGTGAATAAAATATGGGTCTATGAGTTTTGCAAATCAATGCATTCTGTTTTTAGTCAATTTCACACATCACAACTTTTTTTTAAAACGTTTGCTCTACTAGCATCTACTAGCGTTTTTTATTGGTTCAACAATCACATTTTATTTTCAACATTTTTAGTTTGTATGTACTATGGAATTATGACTCTGTAGATTTATGTATAAAGAGAATTGTGTCACTCCTCCTAAGTAACACTGACTTCACTTCTCTTAATTATGCCTATTAAAAACAGATCATGTATTTTGCAGAGCACCTGCATTTGAGAGGGGAGCTGAGATTTGCAGTGAAAGGCAGGACAAAAAGAAGTATTGTAGTTGGTAGCAGGTCAGTGCTGTTAGGCTGCTGCTCTCTAGAACATTCCTTGGTGTCACATAATACTGTCAGTTTCCTGCTGGAAGTGCCAGAAAGATTGAGTGTGCTTACAAAGTGTGTGCTTACTTTTTGTTAGTATGTTAATTTGCGTAGCTCTATTGTTATCTAGTGTCTCCACATCACCTTATATAAGATTTCTGTTCTTGAAGTCCTTCATTTAATCTTATCTCCTAGTGCTGTATACTGTTTATCATTGTAAAAACAAAGAGCAAAGGGAGTGTTTTCCTTAGCTGTGAATTACCAAAAATGTTCTTTGTGTGTCAGAGCACTTGGAACAAAGTATGATACATCTCATACAAAGGGAAATAGGTCTGCACTTAAAAATTTTTATAGGGTGCTCTATAATATGTATCAACATGGTCATGTAGAAAACACAGCCAAAGAAATAACTCACCTGCCTGCTACTTGGAATTGTAAAAAAAAATGTTCCCCATGGATGTCACCAATAGAAAGGCCTTGGACAGAGCCTACTATTTGCTTTGCATTATGCTTGGACCGATAAAGAAATGTGTGCTTAATCAAGAAACATACTGATATAAAAGATACACTTGCAATATCAAAAGAAACCAACATTTTTGTTACAGAAAAATGCAAACGTACAATTTGTGATATGGTCTGTAATGCAATCTGCTGCATTCCTGTTTTAGACGCAGATTGCCAACAATACATCACCATATTTGGGTTTTCTCAGCGTTCAGTCCGGCATTCTGTGCTTATAATGAACATGTGCAGTAGCCCTGACAACTACAGAAAAAGTACTAAAAATACAAAAAAAAGAAACAATATTTTAATATGTTATTTTAATAAAAGTAATTTAAAATAGAACAATTGGAGAAGTAAAATACAGATGAATGAGGTTCAGAAACAATACTGTCATGTCCATTAACTCATCTCTTTTTGTAACACTAAAATGCAATATACACTAGACAAAAACTCTGTCCATGTCAAGAACTTTGTAATAATGTTTTCAGCAAATAAATTAGGTATGGCATCAACTTAGTGTGTATTACAACAGACCAATCAGTGATGTCTACAAAGACCAAACTCCTTTTTGATTCCAAAATGCCATCTACAACCTCATACCACCTAAATGCCACCCACTTACTCACATGCACACGTGTGCACGCACTCACACACAATCTGTAATGTAGTCGGTAGGTGGAAAACACCCTTAAACATGATGCCAGTAAAAAGTGTAAATTAGACTTGGCCCTGCGCAGCTTTGGAGCTCAGTATCCAGACTGAGGAGACATTAACGAGGAAGGAGAGACTCAGTGATTTAAAAGAGAAACAACCCTTCGCCAGGAGGGAAATAAACTAAAATAATAGATCTCAAGGATATAATTAAGAGAATTGTGATTCAACAATGAGGTAACTCTCAAGTTGTTCAGCTACGGCAGCCAGCTAAAAGTCACATTTAGATATGTGATGACATCATTTATGCTTTCCCTCTTTGGCTCAAATCTAATGGTACTACAGAAACCTGCTGAAACCCAAACTAAGGCAGCCCAGTGTGAGTCTGTGCACATCTTTCTGGCATATGTATAAAACAATATAACTTCATCTATTCATTTTCTACTCACTTCATGCTTATCTAATTTAGTAATTAATTTTAATAATAAATGTGTTATGCTATTTGCTATGAAATTACTGTAAATGCTATATTTTTTGAACCTGGTCTGTATGTTGGTTAAGCTAATATGCAAAGCGGTTCACGAGGGACATTAGAGGTCCAAGTCTGATATGCATCTGTTCATATATCAAAAAGAGCAAACCACTCACTTACACTTCCCTGTATTGCTTGATTAACTACAAATCATAACATTGTCCCTAAGCGTGCCATGGGTAAATAAGAAAAGCGACAAGCAACAAACATTTATTTTCCTGTGCGTCTGCTTCCGAATTTAATTAGCCTTTTTTTTTAACCTGTGAACCCAAAGCCTCACCCCTGCTGTAAGACGCAGAATTCATTAAGCTGTTTTCTGCCCTCAGATTTTCACACCACGGCTTTGAACATCTGCACCCTGTCATGTATCATCCCATTCATTTCTACTTAATTTGATCCTAATAAGTGCCTACATGAGGAGCCAGATGTTGCTGCTTCGACTGTGGCACTGAAAGTTTTGTTTGAGGGGAGTTGTGCTCTGTGCCTGGTGGGCAGGGAGGTGCATCCAGTGCAGGCATAGACTGTTTGAAATCACTCATTAATATGTAGAATAGTTTTGTGATTTCTTATTTTCTTGATATTAGTTTTTACTTGTCAGTGCACACAGAAATACATCAACATTTGACAAGGTCCCTCAGGGTAAGCCTGAGAACTTGCTTTTCATTTTCATTAATTCCAAAAGACCTGTTTACAAGAAATTCATCAAACGCATACTGTTTTTTGTATCAGCCAAGTAAGACCCAGTTTGGAGAGACACAACTTCAGTGTTTCCATTTGGACCAAAAGTTTAAAATAATAGAATATAATTTCTTTTTCAGACGGACCAGTGGAGTCCTGGGGGGACTCGATCTGTGTGGGATGATGTTCAGTGGGCAGGATGCTGGGAGTAGGTCTGATTATGTTCTGTGGATGGAGAACCCCTGTAAACTTGACTGCTAATCAGCACCATATGCCAGGTCCTGGCTCTCATTCTCATCTTGGCATTTCAAGTGGCTCCTAGACATGGCTCCTGACATGCCCTGGACTGAGCCACAGCAACTAGCAGCCTGGCATGTCATAATGAGTGAAGTAGTGGATGCCGGAGACTCTCATCTACCCCACAGATGCGCAGGAGGACAGGCAGAAAAGCCAAAAGCTGAGCCATAAGACTGTTTTGAGTGGGCCTCTTTACCTGCAGAGGGAGCGGTGGTGCTGCATGCACACCCATGGGACAATGTGTGTGCATCTATATGTGTAACTCACACATAAGAGACATCAGTGAAGCAATCTGTATCACTGAACATGTCTCTGTACATAGGTTTGTTGTAACAACCTGTATTAAACACATCATGGCCTTTCAAATCTCAATCATATTCAGTCACTTCTTCAGCAGTAACCTGATCCTGCAGCAGGCTATAAACAGGAAAGGGTCAACTTGACAGTGACACAGAGCAGTGGAGCACTTCCATAAGCAGAGCATCACAAATAACTAACTCCCTGGATTGTAATTCCTACAGCCTTAAAGGTCATGGAGGTCAAACAAATCATATTGCTGTGGATCACTATTACACGGGAACAAAACTGAACCAAAGCGTGTGGAGAGTCACTTACTCTTCTACATAAGCATCTACTCATATTTAACTATAGACTACAACAGCACTCTGGGTAATCAAAGGCACCACTTTAGATGCAAAGAAGGACAACACAGTACAATCACACATGGGAGCCTGCACATTTATTCCTTCCATATAGCAAAATATTCTTACCACACAATGCTATCAATCTGCAGTACCTCAGCACAGCAGTGTGATCTAAAAAGCTCTGACTGATACCTCTGTTAGTGCCATCTTTCTACTTGCAAAGCTGTTTGTACTGAGTCCCAGACCAGGGCCGCTGCTGCCTCTCTCCTGCGCTGTTGTCATTCAAAGTGACTGCAGCTTAGTGTAGCTGTCAGCTGACTGGTTTCTCATTGTTTTACATGCTCACAGACTATGCCTGTGAGAGAGAGTGAGTGCAGACCCCTCAGGCAAACATCATGTCAGCCAGCTTTGTTCTACGGGATGCTGGGACTCCCTCAGCTGCTGCCTGGCTCCTCTGCTAACTGGGGAAGTCAAGGAGATTAAATGGAACATTCTGAATCTCATACTTCCTAATGCTTTGTGACATCCACACTCTGCTGAGACTGTAGGCATGCCTACACAAAGGAACAGCGACAAAACAAGTAGTGCCTCTTTGAAAGAGATTCTATGCCAAAAGACACGTGTACATTATTTGCACTGATGTACTCTGACAGAAGTGGAAAATTTTACAATGTTACCTTTAATAAATTATGGAGAATGTTTTAAGTGACATTTTGAGATTTGACTGTGTTATTATAATCCACTTATAATTCTTTAATAAATGTGTTTTTAGAACTGGTTTACAAAGATGTTTTTAAAAATATAAATGACAATTCTGCGGAAAATACTACATTTATAGCATATTCAGTGCAGTCTTGTTTTTATATGGCAAGTAATAGTATATTAATGAAGCACTTGATACTGCTGTATGAATTATTGAAGACAAGACAGCAGTCCCAAGTCAGTCAGTCCTGTCAACCCAGGATCTCTGGCATCAGGGAGCAGGTCCCAAGAGAAGAGGGTCCAAACTCAAGCTTGGTTGGAGGCTGCGGTTGTAGATTTTAGTTAGTAATTTTCAATCAAAAGAATTGGGTTGTTCTAGATATGGTTCTATCAGTCATGTCTAAAGCTACACATCACCATGTGTGCCAAAATAAACAAAAACATTAAAAAAGTTAAATTTTAAAAACGACAACTAAAGTGTGAATAACTAAATAAACAAAATTATGAAATGTGATGGAAATGTGTGGAGGACGATTGGGATATTGTGGTGGACAGAGAGAGAGAGAAAAGGAGAGATGACAGTCAGATGCAGAAAATATAAATGTCTGAAATGGTCATTATTATTTCATATAAATGCCTTTTCTTAGCTTGAAAAATTTAAGCTGCAATGGCAGCACCAATGCTGCACATGTCAAAAGAAAGCCCAGGGACCGCAGATGATTTAAGTGGGAGAGGAGAGCATATGCAAAAACCACATGTGTAACAGCCATCAGTAAACACTGAATATGTGGTAAACTTGGCAGAACACTGACATTTTTTAGAGCACAGCCAATGTGTTAAATAAAGAGAAGGCTCAGCTCAGCTCCTTTATTATGTCAGGTTGTAGATGGGCCAAAGTGTGTGCACTGCTCTGAATATTATGAACCATAACAAGATGTCACAGCTACTTCACAATGCTGGTTTGGTTCCTTCATAGGGTCAGTTCTGACTTACGTTATTTGTCAGTGTGTTAAAGTTTCAAGTGATAAATAATAAATAAAAAGTATGTAATGACAAGTAAAGCCATCACAGAATAAATACAAAACTGAAAAAAAAAAAATCACATATGACCACTGACTTTTATCATGGCCGCCCTCAATAAATTGATTCTGTCTTCGTGATGAAGGTTCTCACAGTAGAGATTTTTTTTTTAAATTGTATTCACAGAGCAAGCAACTGTTAATTGTGCTCTTTTCATTTCGTATTTTCTTGCCAACAGCAGCCTTTCAACCAGAGCAAACAATCAATTTATTACCAGCTTTGGGTCTGAAGCATTAAAAAAGTTTTAAAATGCAAAGCTTTCTAGTTAACTTATTGATCAGATTCCAGTTTACATATCGACGATAAGCAGCTCAACTACAACTGGTAGTTTAATTCAAAACACACACGTTAAATCATACATTATGCTAATGACAAAATGATGTTTTTCCGAACTAGAAATTTCAACAAGACTTAAAAATTTCAGTCTTGGGTTTTGAAATCCCACTGCCTAATTAGACAAGCTTATTGGTGGACCAAGGATGCAACATCATTTGGTCAACAACCAATAAACAAATTTGCGTATATTGCTGTATTCTTTAGTCATTAGTTCACAGGCCATCTGTACATAGAAATAAACAAGAAACCTTCCTCTTGCCCGTGTAGGATTTTCACAGTGGCGATGCCTTTGATCTGTGGTCCTTGATCTATTGGGCTCATGGTGTCATATCCCCCTGTGATGTGGTGGATTAATTAGGTAGAACCGGTATTTATCCCTTAAAATCATAATACTAATTTACCCAATGCAATGTGGTGTCTCTGTGGGTGGCAGCAGAGGGTCCAACTTCTATTTAAAACGCTTAGCCTTCACATCGTCTGATGAGCTCCTGAATTGAATGGATCACAAATCAGCTGAGACATTCAACATGCAGATATGCCAATTATTAACCAGAATCAATTATATCAATATCAACAATAAGGCATTACTGCTTGTTTGAGAGCATATCCTGCACAAATGTTTACATTTGACATTTATTGGACTAACATAAATGTAAGATGAAATTTTAATATCCTCATTTAAACATAATCAAGATTCACTTTGTGCCAGATTTTCACAAATTCAGTGGCAGTGGTTAGTCAATGACTGAATACATTAACAGAATCTGGATGTGCGCCAGTAAAATGTGAGAATATTAAGTGTGAATGTGTACAGGTGAGAGAGAAAAAGTGGCTAAGTTGTCATAAAATGTAAAATAATACATACAGTATGTAATGAAATTACTGCAACTGGGAGGCAGTGAGTAAACTGAAAGACCAAGCGAGAAAGGAAGAGAGAGAGGTACACACAGTCTGCAAACAAGACCTGCCAAACCTTACAATAAAATCTTTCCTTGGTTCTTTGTGTCCAGACCAAAGATAGTGTACATTGTCCATCCCTGTGTACAATTCTGCAGTGTAGGGCCCCTGGTTCCCCAGGCTGAATGCAGCTCCTTCTTGTGCTCTGGTCTGTGAATGCTATCTCAGAGCAGCAGTGCCCAGAATGATGCCTATTCCCACACCCAGCAAACGCCACCAGGGGATAAGGAAAACACAATTGATAGAAAGTGTATTCTTTTTCCATAGGTTCCCAGCAGCATGTCGCAAACTGTTTCCGGTACCTTATCAAAGAACAAATGCCTTTGAAAACGTGGAAACAAAGCACCAGCCTGCATTGTTGTCTGTTTTTTGACAGGAATAATCTTGCTTTTCCATCATCCACCAAAGTAACCTCCACCTAACATTCTTGCTGATAGGGCCGTGCAGGGAGTCAGCTACGTGCCATCTGCTGTTGTCTGTTAGAACAGACACTGGACAGGCATGTGGTGATACGCCTACAATTACTTCTACGAAAACTGGCTCTCAACTTAAGCTTCTGTTGTTACTTTGTGCAAGGCTATTCAATATCCATAATATGTTAATAAATTGTCACAGTCACAAATATGCACTATGGAGAATTACAGCAGTTCTTTATGAATCCTATTAAGCATGCTTTATCTACTGACCTTGTAATAGTTAATATGATTCTGAATCTCCTATCCTTTGTACATAACAGCAACGTAGAGTCACATTTACTGCTTAACCCCACAGTAGAGTACCATCTACTGGCTGTCCATGGTACTGGATATACAGCCAACGGCCTCTAGTCAGTCATATACAATGACATCTCATCTCCTTGTGATCTAAATGATCTTCTAAATGTTTTTTTCTTCCTCTTATTGCAAACACAAGAGTACCAACCACGACTACTTGTCCACTTTCATATAAACATCTTCTGTAAAAATTGCTGTAAATATCACAACTTGACTACTATACAGCACAAATCATGTGTATCCTGATTAAAAAGTAATTAAACTAATTTCAAATAAAACACAAATATTTGAAAACGTTTTGCTTTGTGTAGCATTAGAGTATTTAAGCACCACAGCCCAAATCATATAAATGTCCTTCAGCATAGATCAAGCAATGTGCTTTTGTCTGACACAAAAGCTGCTGTTAGATGAGTTATTTCTAACTTGGGTAAGAAACAAGCTCACAAACATCACTTTCTTGCTTTCAAGGTCCTAAAGATGACTCATGAAAACACACTGCGCATTTTAAGAAAACATTCTTTTAAGTAAATGTTTTATATATATTTGATAGCTGCCCATGATATCTCAATTCACATAATTACAATAGTCTTTACTTTATTTTCATTCCATCATATATAAAGTATTTAAAATCTCATCTCTGTAATACCATTAGGTGTTGTTTATCATCAGCAACACTGTCTTTACAGTAATTATTGCAATCAAAGTTTGCCATGTAAAGCAGTAAAGCCTGTTTTCACTTTCACCTATTTTGCTGAATATGGAACACATACAAATAACACTTGTGTTGTCTGTCTGTTGGATTGAGGAGGTGACAACCTGTTTCCAAAGCCAGGAGGGAGATGTCATCGACACTAAAAGATGAATAGATCAAGTGTCACTATCCTCCTCGGCTTACGACACGCAGACCAATCATAATTACTCACAAGATGACAACCACTGGAAAAAAAGAAAAAGTAAAAGCAAAAACCTTGTCTGGTGATTTCCAAAACGAAATGGATTACAAACCAGATGAGAAATGAAGCATTACTACTACTAATCATTTATATTATCACTCATATTTCATTTCATTTCACCTCCTTGCCTTGCCGCATGCAACAGAAATTTGCTAATGTCTAAAAATTAATAAAAACAAAAATCAAAATACATGATTAAAAACTAGTAGAAATGTCCCTAATTTCCACCTCTCACACCCTGCAACTGTTACGACAGGCTTCACAGTGTGCAAGATTTTAGTGAATGCTGTGAAAGTGCTTGGTGAGCGAGCAGGCGATATATATGGAGAGAGAGGAATATTTTGCAAAGACAAAAGCACAAAACTAATTATACAACACCATTCATAACGTAAAATGAGGTACAGAATCAATAACTTTAGAATATGAATTAGCTAGGTTTCAGAATGTCAAAACCCTCCGTCCTTACAGTTATGACATTTCACCACAGACTAGCAAACATCAAACAATTACATCTTTAAATGAAAACAATCTCACTTAGAGTCATAGTCACAGAAATGTCTTTTCGTGTGCTATTTACACATTTTTCATATTTGTTGATCTGATCTGCAAAAGGGGGCCAAGAACACACTGACACTCTGCCATTGTGCCGATGTACTGTTGTTGGTATCCACCAAGCCTCGGTGTGGGCTGCTCTGCATCCTCACTGCCCGAAGGCTGTTTTCCTAATCATATTAATGAGGGAGCGATGCTCCAACCTGTGCTGCAGAGCCGCCGCCTATGCTCAAGGAGCAGTCCTATTTACACTGTACCTATACTAATCTGACAGCCTTGATCAAGGAACAGAAAATAAAACCCCTAAGGCCTCTATTGATCAACCTTGAGTCTTACTCTAACACTGTTGTGAGGGGCTGGTTAGCTATTACAAATGTTAGTGTGTTCAATGAATTATTTCATCAGAAAAAGCACACTGCATTAAGTATTTATTTTGAAGTAAACTATTTCAAAGAGGTGTCCATACTATATCACCCCTGTTGAGATGAGGGTCCAACAGTGCAGTCTATTCTTTGTGTATACCTGCAGTCTGGGTCTGAGAGTGCTTAAGGAGTTAGTTAAGGAGGACGTCAATAGCAGGAAGCGTCCACCAGTCTTTTAGGCTCCGAGGTGGGCTCTTCAATAGAACACCCTCAGACTTCATGATCACATAATTGCAATCTCTGGAAAATCAACAGTCTTTCATTATTAATGTCACTCACAAAAGCCGAAACAAAAATTCTGTGTTTTAGCTAAAATTGTCTGGACTCTCCATGGTTTTTGGTCCGTCAGTCTCAACCTAAGAGGCAACAAACTTTTGTTAATCACCTCCTGGCTCATTATTGTGAATCTGCATGTGGCAGAAGAAGTTGAAAACAACAACATGAAAAAGAAGGAGGTGCACAATACAATAAAGTACAGGGTGTATTTGTTGTAAATAATCAGTAATATAATTACCTGTGCAGACCTGCCTTCGCACTGATTTCCTAAATGTTTACTAATGGACTCTCTCTTTCTTAGCCATTCTATTACAGAGAATTGTTGAGTGTTGCCCTGGAGGCTTATCTCTCTCCCAGGGCCATGGGCCTGGTTAATGGATGACCCACTTGTTAACTAATTGCTGTGGTGTCCCTGAACACAAAGGAAATGTTAAATTATGTTATGTGGTTGTTAGATAATGATGTGGAGCAGGCATAGCAGTTGTTTCCATGCTCAGAGTAAAGACTATGCACTATTACTGCTGTTAATACCATAGAGAGGAAGGAAACCTGTCCTGTCTATAGAGACTGCTGTTCTACATTTTTGTGTTTATTTCTTTAGTCAGCTAAACAGGCAGACATACAAAAGAGTGTACAAATTGGAAAGCTGAAAGGGTGTTTGGAATCCACATTTTGAAGAAGGCAGAATCCAGGCCACATGTTGTGTTGTGACTTGACTGATCGGAACATGGAAGGTGACTCTGAACAACCAGTTATTAGATCTGTGCTCTAACATTGCATGTAAACGGTGACCTCATAAAAATGCAGGGTCACACAAATCTCAAACAAGGACCTATCACATTATTCTGCTCTTTCTAGTAAAACCTCTGCAGACAAGCAACTCAAAAAAAAAAAAAACAGACCACAGAGGGGGAGAAACCTGTAAGTTTTTAGACTTACAGTCACCAAACCAAACAAAAGCTGACTGATTCAAACCAAATGTATAGCCAGCTTGTCAAAAACCCTCCTGCAAGAAAAACAGTCTGTAAAAAAATCCTACAAATGTCCAGTGAAGGATTAATGCAGCAGGGAAAATTTTAATGAGTTTCAACAATTCTCTAAGTGTTCACATTTCTGTTTAATAGTAAAATATTTCTTTATCTTGATGTGCCAAGTTTGCTATGACTGCGAAACAAAATTTAAATTTTTAAGCAGAAGACAGACGAAAACGCATATTTAAGTGACTCAGTCAGGAAGGCCAATGTGGCTATAATTCAGGATCCCTGAAGTATAGAGAGCCTTCTCACCTCTTGGACCTGAAGCCAGGAGTGGAGAGGCCAAGCCTGGCCAAAGACTCTCTTTCACTCTCCTCTGAGGATTTGTTTTCACTGGAGTACATGCTGGAACACAGTGCCATGTTTGAATTCTACTGGCACTTTTTTCAAATAGTAGCCACAGCCAATTGGGAAGCCCTAGCTGATGATTTTATTCAATATTTAACGTCCTAGGGCAGACTTGCTAGCAGCTCAGGAAAAACAGCCAGGACTGCGTTGGGCATAAAATGAAATAAAAAACAAAACCTCCCTTTCCTTAGATAGCTTACAATTGAAACTTGTTCAAATCCTCAAAATTACATTTTTCAAGCCATGGTTTTGTTACGGCTTTATCATCAGTATCAGCAGCCTGTGTTTATTCAACCCTCAATTACCAAAGGCTCAGCCGGCAGGCCTTTAATTGATTACTTTAATTGATTGGTTGGGGGGGTAACCATGGCTGAAAAGCAGTTTATCTTAATCAGTTGAGAGGAAATTTAGAGAGGGGCTTGATTTCCTCCAGCTGATCACCCCTGTGTGGCATAAAAGCGCAGAGTGGGAGGTGTGTGAAAATTTCTAGTTACACATCTAACACTAACGAGGGGATGAACATTTATCAAACACATAAAGATGATAGATTCATCTTAGTTGGCCTTTCTTCCCACCAGATAATCTTCTGCATTTTCTCCACTTTCTTCCCTGTGTCCAATCTGACAGGAGTGGATGTAAATCTTTAGATGCTTTATACTGTCGCATAAAACCAGGTGGTCCAAATGTGCAAATGCTGTGTGTGCACAGAAAGTCTGCACATGCAGACAGTCTGCAACTCGCTTCAGAACACGCATTAACACTGCATGATATGATGAAGGGAATCAGAAACATAAAAATGTTTATTGCCAAGTAGGTTTTCTCAAGGAATTAGTCCTGGTGAGTGAGATAGATTCCTAGAGGCATGTATATATACAATATGTCAACACTAACATACTGTGCTGGTATGTGGCTTTATATATAAATGTTGTTAAATTTACCTTAGAGTTTTTTTCTGTGTCTTAACTTACTCTACGGGTGACAAAACAAAAAAAAAATGCAAGAAGAACATGTGAGTGCTTGCTTTACTTTTGTGAATTTGCATATTGCAGTTTGCTTCTGATTGTTAGAACCTATGGTTCAACAGATTTTATATAAAGATAACAAGTAATGTCTGTTAGTTATTCTCATTTATCCATTCTTGACACAATATGTAAACTATTTTACAACAGTGCTGCAAATTTAAAAATGACTGTACGTGATGATAGGGATATTGTTGACGATGTAGAAGTGCATGTGCAACCAAACAATGACACTATAAGGGCTAAAAATATCATTTTTTTCTTTTTCAATTTTACAATGATGTTCTTGATTATGCACATGTTCTTTTGTTTCGCTTCATGAATATGGACACAATGCTGGCAGAAGTATACAAGGTGGACATATTAAATGTAATACACATCATGAAGAGATTGCTGATCATACTTACACCTCTTTTTTACCACTGTGACTGAACAGTAAAGAAAACCTGGGGAATTACATCTAAACCCAACAACCTGTCAGTGGCAGCATGTCACTGTAGACACGATTAGAGTTGTGAAACAGTAGGTGGTTAACTGGAATCGTTCCTGTGGATGTGACTGGGTTAGAGATTTTTTCCCTCATTATGGATCAGATTAGAAGAAAAGTAGTGAAAAGCACTATAATGTCAGTGCAGCTCCTCGCAGCCAAGAGGAAAGATGCTGTAGTTTTTAAAAAATTGGTACACAGTGCCTTACTGACCCTAAGTGTTGCATCTTAAACAGTACATGTTTAATTATTTGCAATTTGTGAAAAAAAAAACAACAAGTACACTTGTAGATAATACAGTAATCTTGTCTGCTATATACAGAAAAGTGTATATTGTACAGAGGCTCTGCAGAACTTTCTGTGTTTCCTTGCGATTGGGGAAGGCTTGATATAAATGAGCCTAAGGCTTGTGATAACCTAGCATATGTCTTTGTTGTGACTACAAGGGCAATGTCAACATTGTCTTTTTAACAAAGATCCTATTGATCAGCAACTCAGACTGATGATTATGATGAGAAATAGTTTATATAAAGACAGTATAGTTAATGAACAATATTGCTCTTATACAGCAGTAAAGGCCCCTAATGGACATCATTTATTGCACACAGGAAATGTGTACTCAGTTTAACCCTTCTTGCTCTCTTGTACTTATCTGGGGAGCTATTTACAATTTTAACTTGTTTGAAATTATGACAACACTGACCTTTGCAATGTATGACCAGTTTGACCTGTCTGGCTTTATTCATGTCTGCTTACTGTTTGCCCTTTGGCTGTTGGTAATTGGTCTCTGCCTGGCACTAATGGCCACTGTATATGGATGCTTTTTCCCTGTATGTTCAGAGGATAATGACAAGAGGTCAACATGACCTTGTCCGGCTTGGAGCAGGGTTCCTCCTTCTGGGAGAGGACCCTCCACAAGGCTCCCACTAGGCTTTGGTGTCTGTCAGGATCTAAAGATCCAGGACTTCAGCCCCACTGCAGGCCAGCCAAGCACAACCAAGAGTTGCTGGGAGAAGTGCATACCATGAGCATTTTTTCCCATGATCCTTTGCCCACTAATTTATTTCAAGGCTCTGGTCTACACTGGACAAATATTAACAAAAGTCAACTTGAATTAAAGATTTATTAGAGATTTGATAAAAAGTTAAATATATCTTTAACCATTAAAATAATTAAGTATAAAAGCAACTAGATTATTACAACTATTACAGTTTTGAGCACCTTATTGTTTATATTCTTACCAAAATAATATAAATATATATTTTACAAGAATATAAACCTAAGAAAAATCTTATGCAAGTAACAAAATTGTAGCCTAGGGTGTTAATATTTCTGTTCAATACTGAAAAACAGTTACTCTGTTGATGTGACTGTTGTTTCTTACATGTTGGACAGAAAGTAATGTTCATAAACCCACAGTCAATGGCATCATTTTTTTTAATTTATTTCCTAAAAACCACATTTTAAGATCTCTTCTATCAAACTAAGAACTAAAAGACTATGTTCAAAATTCAACCAATGGAACACCTGACCAGATTATAAGCTTTGTGTCAGATCTCAGCCTCAGGGTTTTTGATAGGAGTTATCATGCTCAAAGCCCCCCTAAGCTCTCAAAAGAGTATGTTGAAAACTGTGTGTGTGTGTTTATATGTTTGTATCATCTGTTGATGTATACTTAGCCACTGGTTGTAGGATTATTCACTTTAATGTAAATTTAGTTTACAGTGGCACAAATATGTATGTTTTCCATAGTAACTGTGACTTTACCCACTAAACAGTACGACAGAGACAAAAACACATACAAACACTCTCCTAGTTATTCCCCTCTCTGCCTCATTCCATTCTGTCACTCCATCTCTCTGCCATCGCTGTGTTACTCTTCACAAATAAATGTTTCATGAGGCAGCCCCCATATCCTTTCCTGGAATAACGTCCTCTAGATATGTCCAAGAGATTATATGACACATCACTCAGGCACATCTAACTCAGACTTCACATCTTATGGCCTAACACAAACATATCTGCAACAGAACTAAGACAGGAGGGAGGGAGGTACAGGGGAGAAGCATAGTTTAATACCCAAACTGACAAATAGTCAAATACTGTCTGCAGTCAAAGAATTATCAAAGGGTTTATCCTTTTCAGATGTGAAAGTCTAAAGTGGGTCACATGCTATATTCACTGTAATATCACAGTAAATATTCACAAGCTTATTATTATTTAATCATCCCCTAATGGAAAAGATCCCCACCCTAAATATGGACCCGCCTCCTAACGTAATCATTTTCAAATATGTTAACAGATGTAACTGTAAAATTCAAATAATTATTCTGTCCTGCCTTTCACCTTAAAGGTTGTACACAGGGTAGTGTAAGACTAGCACGGTATCTGTTCAGAAGCATTTAATTTACTAATAACAGCAATGTTTTGTAAAAAAAAAAAAGTTACCACAGCACTTTTATATAAATAAGGGAATAAAATATATAAGTTATTTTAAAAAATTAGTAAACCGATACTCTGAATACAGTGAAAAAACTGATTCAATTCAATATCACACTGACAAAATGTGATATTTTTTAAAGTTTATATTACACATTATCACCATTACTGATGAACTGACTAGATTTTGGTGGTCTAAACAATACGCAACAGTTTCAGTGAAGGTAATCACAGCATGTTAGTGAGACAGCAGCGTCAACGAGAACAAAGCTCTCAAAAATATGAGGTCATCTTCTGATATTTAAAATGCAATCACTGACCAAAAACAAACAAACAAACAAAAAAGAGCCCCAGTTCCTGTCCCAGGTACACTGAGGATTTTTTATTTGGAAGTTCAGATCATTCCACTCTCTGCAGTATCGTAACACCAATCACTGCTCCACCTGGAGGATCAATACGGCACCATAAAAGGCTTCAGAAGAGGTCGCTCCGGGGGCATCAACAAGGCTGCTCTGCTTTCATTACATCATTGTTCAGAGGTTCTGGATGAGCGAAGAATCTGGACAGGATCGGTCACACATCTTGACAGGTTCTGCCATGCAGCAGTTTTAGGCTGCTGCATCTGTACCTCTGTCCAATCCAAAGCTGCATGTTCATGTTGAGTGTCTTCTTGTTTCTCTCCCAATGTATGCCTTACATTATCATCACTAGAGCACAAACAGTGCTTGTTAAAACCAAACCACCACCAATCATTAATAATATAAAACCTCGAATCATGTAGTAAATATGCTAAACTACCAAAAGTATGTGAAGACCTTCTTCATCCGTAACTGCAACTTTGAAGGACATGTGTTCATGTTCTGGTGGACATCATGTTAAACATTACATCTCAGGTGATACTGGCAGCTATGTAAAAAGAAAACTGAGGCAGCATTTTATCAGCTTTGTCAGGGTTTAGTGTAAACAGACAAAGAAGGGTCAATTTAATGAAAATACACCTCCATCCTGTCTGAGCGGGGCTTTAGATTATCCACAGTATGTTCACGTTCCTGCCAATTTCCTTATTGCTATTATTATTGCAACATTTGCTACATCACTGTGACAGAACAAGGAGTTGTTTACTTGTGTTTGCATCAGGGTCTTGCCACCCATGTAAGGTCATAATATATGCTTGCATAAAGATGAGTTGTGTTAACTATATAAACCTTGGCTCTCTGTTAAGAGCCCTGCTGTTTAATCAGCAGTAAATTATACTGTCTTGCTTGTCATGGTCATTTGTCAGCACATACTGATGCCTGCTGGCAGCAGCAGAGGTAAGAACATTGCTGCTGCTGTAGATCCTATGGATGTTTTCCTATAAACAGTCTTTTTGTTGTCCAATACACTTAAAGGTTGATGAGGATTTTTTAAAATCCTGTTAAAGTAATAAATAGTAAGCCATGTAGACTAAATAATTGCTGCCAGATTGCAATTCTAAAGATGTTTGCCAGTCAAATGACATGCTGAAGTACACTTTTTATCAACATTTTGACTTTGCTCACCTCCAAGGACCTTAGGGTGAATCTGTCTTCAGTTTATTATCTACAGATACTGTTACTGAAGTTTGCCTTATCCAAAACCCACCACTGTACAATATTCTTTTCAATACACAGGCCTCTTTACTGTACAGGTTTCTCTACAGTATTCTATTTTCAAGTTCAGTTCTTACATTTTAATGCAATGTAACTTCATTGCATTCAGAGTGAGATCAAAGTGGTCTGGTTCTCTGTTTGATGTATCCTCCATTTGAAGTTTTTTTCCAAAGACAGAGAGTGTAAAACAAAAGTTTACATATTCTTGCCTTTGTGGGAGCAACTTCTGCTGCACAATATATTGATCCAAGATTCAGGGAAAAAAAAACAGAAAGTAGAAAGACTTGGGGTTTTTGTTTGAATCATGCTGTTGCATTGTCAATACAAGACCAGCTGCCTATTCCTGGCTAGTATGATGCAGCTGAACAGAGCGGAAAAAGAGACTGAAAGGCCATTCAGGTTTGTATAGTGTCAATCTAAAAAAGATATTCCACATGTGAACATTGTGACCAGACCTGTCCTGATGGACAACCACACTCCAGGGAAAGTATCACCCCCTGACACTGACTGACAGACAGAAGAAGCAGTGTTGTTGTATTGCTGAATAGCAAGTCCCCACAACCCAAGAGGTGCGATTAGGAGCTGTCAAAGCAAAATTAGGCAGTGGGCAATGACATCACTCACAGTCAAAGAGTGGGCAAGACTGCTGATGTACAATCACTGAGTGCAGACCCGTGATTTCTCTGTGTGCAAACACAGAATGTCCATTGTTTCTTATTTTTATTGATATTGTTATTATTATAATAATAATTATTATTACTATTAAGCATTTGTGAAATTCCAAATGCATGCTTGATCAAAACAGTCGGTGGTTTATTTCAAAGTTGGACCTTTTTTTCCATAAGCAAAAGTCTTTAACTGTAAGGGCCTTTTCACACAAGCTACGCAGATGCAAACACATCCAGCTGCACATTTGTGCTTGTCTGTATCTTTATTATACTGTCAAAGGTTTTTATTCAGATCATGTCACTAGTGCACGGAGAGAAATTACATGTGAAATAGAGAGCGGTGTGAAAACAGTAATTCACCAGATTCACTTCTTTTTCTTCTTTTACAGTTCCTACTGCTATCTGACCCCATTGTGACCATGGGTTTTGAATTTATATATTTATGTATGTATTCATTTTGTTTCATTTATGTGGCATATAAGACTTACACAGGGTGCATAAATCAGTGTAAGGTTAAAATTACAATGTATTACAGTGGACAGATTACACAGCAAGTTTTGTGTGTGTGTGTGTGTGTGTGTGTGTGTGTGTGTGTGTGTGTGTGTGTGTGTGTGTTATGGATAAAAAAACACAGCTTTTTATGCGAGTATAATTACTTCTTGCTGTTTTTAGTGGAATTAACATTTCATCAGTTTATTTAGACTTTATTTTAAGTAGGTGCCCATCTGCATAACTACTGCCAAGGAGCAGTGCAACTACAGCATTTATACAGTAAAGTGGTATAAGGTGTGCCAACTCAAACATGTGAGAAGGCCAGTTAAGGGCAGGTACAGTAGCAAGAACTTGCTCTCTGTATTTAGATATCACAGCACAGACACAAATTGAAAAATCGCTGGGCTGACAAACCTGTGACATGTGCAAATGCAGATTCACTGTTAGGCAGCCCATATGTTTAAAGTACGTTCACAATAGTATCTATAAACATCGCAAACTGTGTCAAAAAATGGCTGCTTGGAATATACAAACATTAACATAATTGTTAACAGCAGGGATCAAGTTCACGGTTAACATAAATGTAAATAATTTTTTTATAGTCAAATTGATTTTATGTAAAACCACGTGCTACTATTGCTAGTACTACTAAAAATAATAACACATAAAGGTTTCAGTGTTGATGCACACATACACAGACAGTGTGTGAGTGAGTGTCTTATGTAGTGTCTTGACTTATGTGTTTACTTTACACACACGCGCACACATTCGTGTTTTCTCTTTGTGTTACACACACCAGAGACCCTGCAGGCCGTTAGGTACATGATGTGGTGGGAGACTTTAAGTATAGGCATGATAAATGTATTTACAGTACTAACATGAAAGTACTACCTTTGCAGAAAATGTGTACTTGCTCTTCTCTGCTCTGTGAAGAAATGGTGGGGGGAAACTAGTCAATGTTAGCTTCTTAATTAGCCATGTTAACTGCCCTGTTAGCAAGACTGTGGCAGTTATTTCACCAACGCTAGAATTGAAAACTCTAGTGGTTGGTTACAAACAAGACAGAGTTACCTTACATTTGATTTTTTTTTTTTTTTTTTTTTTGGTTCCCAAAATATTTTTATAAACTCATCTGTTTTTGATGAGAGAAAAGTTTAGAGGTTTGCCTCTGTCGTTAATGATATAAACTGACTGACTGCTCACACCAACAGGAGGAGGGGTCATTTTATACTCTATACTATACGCTGCACACAACGAGGCAGAGATCACTCTCTCTCAATGACGAGTCGTATAAAACAGCTGATACTGTAGGTACTGTATGATGGAATATTTTAGTCATTTTGAAACCGTGGCTTTTTCAAACCTCTGTATACCTTGAAACCAGAAATTGACCCAGGCCTATATACATCACTTCCAAACCATTACTGGTGAGTGAGCCACGATGTGCTTTTGCTAGTTTTGCTAATTTAAGACATGACTTGGACTCAAACAGAGTTGATGTTCACTGAATACAACATGACCGTAAAGGATAATGATCACAGATTCAGTTTCCTGCAGCAATGTGTGGGTGATGAGAAAACTCCATCATGACATGCAGCTCTAGAGTAGGAAGAAGTTACTGGATTAAATTAGAATTAGTGTAAGACTGGCTGGTGTATGTCACCAAAAAACACACTACCTTCTTCTGCTGCCCTCCTCCATCAGTACGCCATAGCTGTCCTTTGCAAGTCTCCTTTATAATCGCATAAACATGTTAATCAAATGAAGCTGAATGTAACTGTTGTCATTAAAATTAACGCAATGTTCAGTGTGTACGCAACTGTACTTGAATTCAAATCATGTAAATGTTTTTCTCCTCCAGGGTATGTGTGTGAGAGTATCCCAGCAAAAATAACCACACAATAAAACGCCACCATATTTTTCACACCTATTCCCCCATGCCACTACAGTATGGTGCATTTTATACAGAATGGCAGCGTGGCATACTGGCATAGTAATACTGGGCAGTGTACAAGCTCATTTCTTAAATATGCACAACTTTGAGAAAATTTTCCCACTATGTATTGCATAGTGGGAAAATTTGATCTGAAAAGCATAAATCTGAAAATATATGCAAAGTATATGACCCTAAACTGCATAACACCCAAGATCACTGCAGATGCAAATAAATAAAACAACTGTCAATGACTTAGCTTAGGATCATTGTGATTATTACTGATTATATGATAATTAATTAATTATTGTCCAGTCTTATTTCTATTGTGTCACACTTTCTACAAAGAAAGGCTAGGCTAATCAAGCACAATATAAACAGTAAGGTTTTGACTATATGAAATGCAATAGATGTTGGATCAAGGTGTTTTCTGTGCAGTGTTTTTGTTTGATAATCTCTTCGATGTCTACTGTACATAGGAATATTTCCCATAGTTCCAAGATGATGCAAGTTTTCCATTAAAATTTGTCCAATTTTAGTGGCACCAAAAATCCAAAAACCAACATTCAGCATCTCAAGAGTTCTGATGTATGTGAAACATCCTGTTGGATTAAGAGTTATTTAGCATTGTATCATTTGTTTGAGTGTATACATTTCTGTTCTAAATAATAAAAATGCCAATTATTACTTTAGTGTCAATAGTCAGTGCAGTACCTATGCTATAATGTATGCTAAGTCATGAGCAGCATTAATGAGGAGCTTTATTATTGGTGCAAGAAAATATAGAATATTGGAATATTAGTTGATACTACACTGATTCTCAAAAATACTCAAACAGGAACAGTTTACATGCAAAGATTCAGAGTTTGCATGCACAGAGTCTCTGGTTGCATAAAATGACTTTTTGCTAAAACTCTTACTGCATGTGGAGGTGTATTCTATATGACGGTTTAGCTTTGCTTGAAAAATTGCAATACATTGCCTAGCATACTGCCACATATTCAATCATAACCCCTGTTTTGTGATGCGTATCATGTTGTCAGATCTTTGCCAATGCACAGTGACAGTGAGGTTGTCATTATGAAGTGTTGTCATTAAATTAAAGTGTAACTATTTCTTTCAATCTGTTCCCTTGCTAAGTAAAAAAAATAAAAAGGACAATAAATTTTGGTATGCCCTCAATAAGCAGATGAAGAACAACAATCTTGTTGAGCCACATACAAATGGCAGTATTATGAGCCATTCTTTCTCATTCCTGAAATTCTGCACTGAAAGGTTCAGGATGATAACTCCTCAGTAATAATTAAGCTGATGGCCTATTATGCTGTATTGCAAATCAAATATGTGTAGTATTTGGCAGTAGCTGCAGTGGGGAGTGTTGGCATGAGGCCAGCCTGTACTGCTGTACAGATGAACAGATGCAGGTGCATCACAACTTCTGTGTCCATGTCAGGGTATGAGAATGAATCAGTAACAATGGCGGCTATACTTTAGATTGCATCTACATAATGGCTCATTCTCAACCTCTTTGTGAAGCAGGTGTGTTAAGACTATACTAGTATGTGTTAAAGTTTATATTCAATTCCTTTATGGTTAAATACTAATGTTACTGGGACATTCGTGACAGGTAATTGTTAGTTATATCTGCAAAACTAAAATGAGACTTTTTGAAGTTGTTGTTGCGTTTGCTTTGACATACTGTGACTCATTTAATTTGATTAGTTGCATTCCGACTTGTTTATAACTAAGATAAAATAGTGCTGCGACTTTTATGTTGCTGTGATATTGTCAACTTTCACAGTGTTTACCATTACTGCAGTTGTTTGTTTGCCACAGTTTTGTTTACCCCTTGAATTCCAGTATATTTCCAGGCTATTGGATGTTGTTTAGTTGTCATCAAAAGAAGCTTATCTATGAAAGTTCTTCTGTTTTGAAGGAGAACTGAATTTATGCATTAAAAATTAAATGGTATATTGCAAAACATCACTTCTTAGATTTGGGGCAAGTGTTGGAGCAGATGTTCCACCAGTGATCTGTAAATAAGTGGAATTGTAGATAAAGACACTGAGGAGGCTCTAAGATATTCAGGAAGCAGCCCAGCCCTGCTTCAAATCCACTCTATGAAAACAGTGCAAAAGCAGTCAAAAACTGTTAAAGTGTATTTGATTCTAGCATCTTGTTTTAGTTCTTCTCCCTCTTCCTTTCTCCTCAGACCCTCTCTCATTTCTGCTTGAATTAGGAGTGGGGGGGATAGAAAAAAAGACCTTGAAGAAAGCTGAGAGATTAAATTAATCGTTGGTGGGAGGAAAAATATCACTAAAGTATGCATAAGTGTAAAAGAAATGAAAACAAACAAACATATATTAAAGAATATCTGGAATTGCTGATGGAACATGTTTAAGCAAAACTGGATGTTTTGTGGGCTCAGTCTATCCGTGTGCTTCCCTCTGCATAGCTCACATTTAATGAAATATATAACAATTGTTCCTCAATCAGAACAAGTGCTCGTTTAAAATGCAAATCCGCTCTTGTCTGTGACATGCTGTAATTAGACAGAACAATGATGTATTATGTCTGTGATCTTTCTCAGTGCTCATCAAGGGCTTTGAGAATGGGACAATGATTGACCACCTGGTCCTGCTACTGTAGCTAAATTTATTAAACACGCTCTCTTTAGAAAATCAATGCACGATTGTATGAGTTGCACAGGGTCAGGCTTATTTTTCATGAGAAGACATAATTAGCCTGACCTGTGACTTGCAAATGCTTAGGATTGTTCTACACTGTTACTTTAACCATTTCCATAAACTCTCTCAAATGTTTTAGGACTACTAGAGACAGTCTATAGTTTCCTAGCATGTTTATGGCACCACATATTGAAAAAGGATTTTAAAACTTGATAATGCTAATACAACAGTAGGATTTATTTTTGTATCATTTTTGTAAAATTTTGTGCTAAAACACATTAAATTCCCTCTTGTTTTGTATGATGAAATCATCAAATCAAGTCAGCAAAACTTTGGAACATTACAGTAGTAGATAAGAACAAAATAGTGTTTGTAATATGTTAGACTATGATTATGACAATATTATATTTTTCTCTGCATCATCTCAAGTTACTGTGCAAAAGCAAATTTTTTGTTTAAAAATATTTACCTTACAAAAGCTAGTAGTGTTTCTCATTCATTCATCATTCACTCATCGCACTTGGACAAATGAACCCTGTCTAGTCTCTAGAGTCAGTTTTTAATTATTATATTGTCTCTTAATTGAACTTCATCATAATGCTCTCAACAGTACAGCTCCAGGACCAGAGCCTGCTGATATATTCAGCTCATTCTGCTGCTTGGATAAATTAATTGGATTAAAGATTTGATTATCAGTTCCTTTGTGCATGCATGCATGAAACATATTGGTAAACACATTGGTAGAAATAGAAACATATGTTACCAACTGCCTACTGCCAACAAACACATAAGAAAAGTACACGGCAGACTAAACAAACAACAAAGGACCCTCAAGGACACCTACAAGCATATTTATGGTATCTACACAAAAAAGCAGTAAGCCTTTTAAGTGATAAAGACATTTTTTACATGTAATTAATGATTTTAGAAATAGTATTGTGTAGTACATGCGTGTTATATATTGTACTACTTCTGTACATACTGAAGGAAACTTATCAGCCAACAGAGAATGCACAGTTTCTCTATCACCACACTCCAGACATGGGACAAGTTGCAAATGATGGTAGAAGTTTTAGAGTGTGTGTGTGTGTGTGTGTGAGGGAGAGAAACAGAGTCTGTGTGTGTGTGTGTTGGAGGGGTAACTGGTACAAGGGTGTCAGGAGCAGATGCAAATGAGCAGAGTGCAGCAGTGTAAAACCAAATCAGAAAAAAAGAAAAGTAAATGATTGGGAGAGGAAGTGAGAGAGGATGAGGGAGTGTGTGGAGTTCACAGCCTGGGCTACTTTCACACCTGCAGCCACTGAGCGTGTTTTACACTCAAATACACACACACAATTTCTCTCTCTCTCTCTCTCTCTCTCTCTCTCTTACACGCGTGCACACACACCGGATAGCAACCTCATGACACGGCAACAACACACCACAGCATGCCACTTCTGTATCCACTCAATCACAGTCTTGCTAATCACATGCAAATTAATATCCCGTTGTCCTCAGGTCACATCCATCACGTTAACAACAAAATCCACCACTTTGCTTGACTTCCTCACTATTCCTATGATAATCCAGAGAAAGTATGACAGATTTCATGCTGTATGCAAGGAATCCCACGCCTACTTCTATCCAGTCTTCAAGGGTTTTCTTTTGGCATCTTTGCACCTTTGATCAAATGCTTTAGCAAATGACCAAAATCGTTGCCTATTTTTTAATCTGCAATTATTCATCTGAGCCTATATTTCCTACTCCTCGTATAACATACTCATTTTTAATCATGATGTTTTGGTTTAATGTCCTGTGGGGTGGAAATTTTGTGCATCTTTTTAATGTAATGAGTGCAGAAAACGCACTGCCATCTGCTTTTCTATTTACTAAACATTCTGAGAAAATCCATCCTCAAACTCAGCGATTGCTCCATAAAGCTGCATAATGCAAACATATCTTTTTGATCCTAAATTGAAATGTGTTCGAAACTGCAAGCATAAAGTGTATCTTTGAATTAAATCAATTATTATTCCTTTGTGTTAGACATCAAAAGTGTGAATTGACAGTGTTCCTGGAAGCTTCAGGAAAATGACTGATGCGCTTGAGTTAGTCACGGTGACTTGCATCACAGTCTTTGAGATTTAATTTCATTTGAATACATCCATAATCATTATCACCATTTTGAAAGAAAGCTATTACAACCATTTGCTGAGACTTCAAAATGTTTTACAACAGGCCTGAAACATCAAATATGAGCATAGCTGAATAGTCTTTAAATGCACTCATTAAGGCAATTGAATAATTTTGTGGTGTAGTGATCAGAAAACAGCTTGTGTTCAACGACCGGTTAAATTATGAGGTGTACTACCTTGAATACAGATTCTTTTTAAGTTTCTTGTATGTTTTGTCAATAGTTTTGCCACATGTAGCACATATTACTTGAGACACAAAACTAAAAGCACCGCAAAATGTTTCCAAGTAAAAAGAGCTAAATTAATAGTACTGTGCTCTTTATTATAAGACTAAGACTTAGGTTACATATAAGGAACTAATAGAGTTCAAGAGTTTAAGTTTTCTTAAGTTTTCTGACTGATGGAAAATGAAATACAGGACACATTCAGAAAGGAATAAAACCTCTTGCATCTACCAGAATTTAAAAGCTAAAAGCTTTGGTGACCCATTTGATTTTATAAAAGAAATTAAAATTATTTTAAATGTTATTTAAATTAATAAATTATTCATAATTGTTTTATTGTATAATTGCAAATGACCTGTTTATAATGCAAACCTGGCTTTTGGAATAGAGCTTGTAACATCGGCTACAGAACAAAATAGCTTTCTTTCACATCATATCAATGATTTTCTATGTCCAAAAATTAATTTGTAAATAATGTATTATTTTAGCCATTTTTCAAATGTTCTGCTAATTAAAGGTTTGTGCTCAAGATCAAGTACAAGTAGAAATAGATGGACACATAACATTGGGTATCAAGAGTAAACAATAATCTACAGTACTGTAAGCCAAAGTTAAACTTTGAATTAAAAGGTCACAATAAGGACGATACATTTAGATATTTATAGTCATCTCATTCATTAATAATAAATACATACAGTAAGTTATTTTGTTTGTTTAATTTTTTCTCAAAGAATAATGCCAAACAATATGCATCCATCTTTTTTTATCATCTTCAGGCAAGTATTCATACTTTACTCTGCCATACAGTATGTAAATTCAAATACTTTAGAATTTGTACTTTTACTTAGATAAATTAGATTAATGATGAATTTGTCACCTACGGATCTGGAAAAAAAATCTGATATTGTTAACAACTTGTATAACTATAGACAAAATTATAAAATGAATAACTAAGAAAATAATGAGCAGATAAATACAAAACTACAATGAACATGAGTCAAAGCCCTCAATATTTCGGAAACACACACCTGGGGCCTTTGTCATGTCTGGTGTAAAACATAAGCTCCTGATATCAGAAGTTGTTCAATCTCCCCGACCCAGAAGAAAATATCATGTGGGAATGTGAGTGACTCACATCTCACCTCAGACCCTGCAACTGTGAGGTTCCTGAGCAAGGCACTTAACCCAGCTGCTCTAGTAGAGCTACAGTGGTCAGCAGTGACTGTGGGTTCAAAGCCACCAACGTTCTGTGTTCCAGAGGCTCAAACTTCCTGTGTCCCCCCTTTTCAGGGGGAAAAAAACAGCTTCTTATATTGTAGCAGTCAATTTCACACTCGGGGATTATTTAATTTCGAAATAATTTTTCAAGCACTAAATGTTGAGTTGATCCATTCCATCTATGAACCTTTTTTGACCTCCAACAGTAGCGCAGATGTACCTCATCACATAAAAGAGAAAGTTTCTCATAACTTTCGCAGTAAACTGAAGAGGCTCTTCATTAGAATATAAGAAATATCTCACCTTTTTTCGTGCAGTACGTATAGTATAGTAATTTTAGCCTTTCAGCCCAGTGAAAAATCATATAGTTTTTGAGTTGTTGTAGAACACATACACTATATTGATATTCACAGGCAGGAATAGAATTCAATATGTCATTCCCAAACATTTCCTTGAGAGAATCACTCCTTTCTCTATAATTTCCATAGAAATTTTGTGTGCAAATGCGGTAATAGACACATTTATAACATCAAAAGGATTCAATTTTCTTTTCAATCACGTAACAGTATGAATAGCTTTTTCCATTGAATCTAACAACGAGAGGCCATTACCACATGCTAAAGGATGGGTTGCTGCCACTTGCTTTTATGAAAGTGTGTCAAACAATTTTTCATGTTTCACATTTGTTCTAACCAAACGGGGCCCGTCAAACAGGTTTATTTCTAATTTGTCAGGTGGAGGTCATTTTTATTTTCAATTGGTGTATGCAATCATCAGTGATGCACATACAGTGTGTGTACATATAGATTTTGAATGCTACCTTTTATTTTAGACTCTTTAATACATTAACTCCTCTCCTCAAGAGTTCACAGAGCTCTGTGGTGACAACTAGAATCAGCTAATTGCAGCTGGTAAATTATTTGGAAATGATGACATGCAAAGCATAACTGTGATTGCTACACACTGAGCGTTTTGCTGGCTGGGGATGTGGCCAGTGTTCAAATAGATGGGTGATAAAAGCAAATATTTTCAACTCAATCGTGTAATGGCTCCGTTTGGAGCACTTTGGAGAAAAGGTTTGCAGTAAATGGCTGGAAAAGGGTGAGTTCCTCATCTTTCAAGCATATTGTAGCTGGACCATTCCACTCAGGCTTTTTGTGCTGCTGCACTGGAATCAATTCAGGTGTATGATCGACATATAAAAAAAGGAC